>PVHY01010636.1:11131-38389 GCA_004024945.1 Uropsilus gracilis
CTCGTTGCCCAGGGTACCACAGACTCAAGCAATCCCCAGCCTCAGCCTCCCAGGTAGCTGGGATTACAGGCATGCACTACCACGCCCAGCTATTTTTTTGGAACTAGGTCTCGCTACGGGCCCCAGGCGGGACTTGAAACCGCGATCCCTAGCCCCTGCCGCTTCATAGGCTGAAGCTTACAGGCACGAGCCACCGTGCCCAGCCTTGTCATGGGTGTCTTGAGCTCAGAGGGCAAAGTGTACTGGCTCAGTGAACTCTGCCCAGTGCCCTTCCCGGCTTACAGTTGTGTCAACAATTAAAGAATTGTGTTTGTGCTTAGGCTAAGAAGTTTGCCAGTCTGATATGTGTGAAGTGTTTTTTTTTTTTTATCACTGCTTTAATATAGTATTCTCTTGGTTAATAACTTGGTATCTGTTTATAGGGCATAAGATGTTTCCTTTCCCATGGCTGCCTGTCCATGCCTTCTGCCTCTTTTCCCGTTGGGCTGCATGTCTTTTGCTTATTGACTTACAGACTCTGTAAAAGCTCTTCACGTTTTGTGGAAGCTAATCTTTTTTCTAATCCTTTTCTTCTTAACTTTCACATTTCTGATTCTTTTTTTTTTTTTTTGAGACTAGGTCTCGCTATTTTTGCCCGTGGAACCGCAGGCTCACGTTGCCTGGGGTGCCACAGACTCAAGCAATCCCCAGCCTCAGCTTCCCAGGTAGCTGGGATTACAGGCGCGCACCACCATGCCCAGCTATTTTTTGGGACTAGGTCTCGCTACAGGCCCCAGGCAGGACTCGTCCCTAGCCCCAGCCGCTTCATAGGTTGAAGCTTACAGGCACGAGCCACCATGCCAGGCCACATTTCTGATTCTTATCTTCCAAACTGTAGCTTGTATTTCCCTTCTGTTTTATGGTATGTTTTATTTTACATAAAATTTATTTTCTTTTTTTCCTAAATTTTTATTTTGAAAATGTCAAACTGGAATCCTTTGATATAGATTTGACAGTTTGTTAACATTTCGATGGGTTTCATGTAATCTTTTTTACTGAACCATTTGAAAGCAAATTGTTTCCTTTTTCTTTTTTATAATTTTAAACGTTTCTTCCTTTCAAGTCTTTGTTTCCCTCTCTCCCTTTCTTTCTCCCTCCCTTCCTCCCTCTCTTATTTCCTTCTTTCTCTTCTCTCTTCTGTCCTTTTCCATACACATGGGAAAGGACCTTCAAAATTAATATGTTGAAGGCCAGCATGGTGGCTCATGTCTGTAAGTGGCAGCCTAGGAAGCCGTGGCAGAGACCAGGGATCGCAGTTCTAGTCTCGCTTGGGGCAGTGGAGCAAAACCTAGTTCCAAAAAAATAGGTGGGTGGGCTGGGCATGGTGGCACATGCCTGTAAGCAGCAGTCTTTAAGAAGCCATGCCAGGAATCAGGGATCACAGTTTGAGTCCCGCTGGGGACATGTAGTGAGACCTAGTTGCAGAAAAATACCTGGGCATGGTAGTGCATGCCTGTAATCCCAGCTACCTGGGAAGCTGAGGCTGGGGATTGCTTGAGTTCGTGGTACCCCAGCCAACGTGAGCCTGCAGTTCCACAGGCAAAAATAGTGAGACCTCATCTCAAAAAAAAAAAAAGTAACATGTTGAAGAAGAGTAACAGTAAGCCACTGCTGGTGGGGATTGTGTTTACCTGTAAGTAACTGAAAACCTAGGTGGTAGGGGTGTATACTTTTCTCATGTTACTTGAAGTCTACTTTACTCTTCCATCAGATTCTAAGATCATTCTGTATTTCTGTTTGACTCTTTTGAGTATTTGGCTCATGTCCTTTAGATGACCACCACAATACCAGGCATATCATACGTATTCTAGGCAGGAGGAAGGAAGTTCAAGAGGAAAAGAACTTTCCCAGAATTGTGGCATCTTTTAACTACAGAGAGTTTGAGAAATGTGGTTTTTCAATTGAACAATTGCTGCCCTAAACAAAATTGGGACTTTTATTATTAAGGAAGTAGAACAGAATGCTCTGTGTCTATTGTGTAGCATTCTTGTCTTGCTCCTGACTATAAGGGGAATCTTTTTAATATTTCATAATTTAAGTAAGTTTACTCTTAAGTTTTTTGAAAGTTCTACTTATTAGATTATGCAAATTCCTTTCAGCATCTGATTTCCTCAAATTGTTGCTGATAATTGTAGAATTTATTGTGTGCCTTCATTTGTTGAAGTTACCATGATTTTTCCCCCATATTTACATGATCTATTACCTTTTGCTGCTACTTTTTTTTTTTGGCTTTTTTCAGCATATTGCTTTCAGGGTTCATCCATGTCATAGCATATACTTCATTCCTTTTTATAGCTAGATAATATTCTGTAGTATGTATATACCATCTTTTGTTTATCCATCCTTCAGTTGAAGAACATGTTTGGATTGTTTGCACATTACTGTTATTGTAATGTTGCTATAAACATTACTGCATAAATATTCATTTTAGTACCAGTACCTGTTTTCACTTCTTTTGGGTACATGTATAGGAGTAGATTGATGGGACATATGTTAACTCTAAGTTTAATATTTTGAGGACACTCTAGACTGTTTCCACAGTGGCCAGATTATTTTATATTCGTTTTTTTTTTTTTTTTTTTTGAGACTAGGTCTCGCTCTTTTTGCCCATGGAACCACAGGCTCTCATTGCCCGGGGTACCACAGACTCAAGCAATCCCCAGCCTCAGCTTCCCAGGTAGCTGGGATTACAGGCACAAGTCATCACGCTCAGCTATCTTTTTGGAACTAGGTCTCACTACGGGCCCCAGGCGGGACTCGAACCGCGATCCCTAGCCCTGGCCGCTTCATAGGCTGAAGCTTACAGGCACGAGACACCATGCCCGGCCTATTTTATATTCATAACCAATAATGAATGAGAGTTCCAGTTTCTTTACATCCTCAGCAATATTTGTTCTTTTCTGTGGCTGTGTGTGCATTTGTATATTTAATAACTATCTTAATGGGTGTGAAGTAATAACTCCTAGTGGTTTTGATTTGCATTTCCTTCTTGGCTAGTGATGTAGAACATTGAAATGGTTATTGACCATTTATGTAGCTGTTGGTTTGATTTTTGCCCCCCCCTTTTTTTAAAATATAAAATCCTTCCAAGAATGATAAAAATTCAGCCTGATCATGAGGTGTATTTCTAAAGAATTTAGGGTTAGGTTTCCTAGTGTTTTGTTAGGATTTATCCCATTTGTATTTATAAGTGTCATTGACCCTATAATTGTCCTTTCTTAAAGTATTCTTATTTTATTTTGGTATGAAGATTATACTGGCCAAGCTTACTTACTAATTGGAGAATGTTCTCTCATTTTCCTCATTTTTAGAATAATTTTTCTAAGTCTTAGGCTTATATATCTTTGAATGATTAACTAATTGAATCTATCTCTTATCTTTAAATTGTCTAAGACAGTTTATATATAATACCCAAATTTTTGATGGAAGGGAGCTCACAGAGACTTTTGGCCTGAGATGACTATTTTGTGCCACGGTGCTTTGTCTGATTCCCCTCCATTCCAGTGATACATTTATTGCAGCATGAGGGAAGGGTTATTATCTTTGGTTGATGTGACTGGGCCCATGGCAGATTATGTCAATCAGCAGACAAATTTTATTAGTGTTGCATCAGACATGGATACAAAGTTAAGTTTTCACTTTGCAGAATATATTATTACCTGTGAGACAGGAAATAGATGCAGCATTTGAATATTTGATATGTGTTCTTAATTTTCAGCTAAATCCAGATGTGAATGTTTTCCAGAGAAAATTTGTAAATGAAGTTAGAAGATGTGAAGAAATGGATCGAAAGCTTCGTATGTACATTTTGATCTTACGTCATGTTCCTTTTGAGTTGTTTGCCTTAAATTAGAAACACCAGCCGGGCACGGTGGCTCGTGCCTGTAAGCTTCAGCCTATGAAGCGGCCGGGGCCAGGGATCGCGGTTCGAGTCCCGCCTGGGGCCCGTAGCGAGACCTAGTTCCAAAAAAATAGCTGGGCGTGGTGGCGTGCGCCTGTAATCCTAGCTACCTGGGAAGCTGAGGCTGGGGATTGCTTGAGTCTGTGGTACCCTGGGCAACGAGAGCCTGCGGTTTCACGGGCAAAAATAGCAAGACCTAGTCTCAAAAAAAAAAAAAAAAAAAAACTAGAAACACCAGCCCTCTTAAAAAGGAAGAAAATGCAGGAGGAAAAAAAAGGAAAAATTATCCTATCCTGATGTGAAAACATATTTCATACAAGTAGGTTTTGTGGTGTTTAGGTGAGAGGGTCTTGAATGAAAACTTTGTATGAGATGACAAGGCTGGCAGCCGAAAACACTGGTTATTTTTAACTTTATTTTTTGTGGAAATGATTTTTTAACATTACTGCATTATAGAGTTCTGAGAGCTAGAACCCAGACTGCCATCAACTTTAGACGTCAGAATAGCTATCTTTTCATTTGAGCTACTTACAGGGAGGAGAAACTAACATTAAGGTTCTATTGAGAGTTAGCATTATTATACTCATTTCCCCACCACATTCCTTCAAAGTAGGTGTTGCCTCATTTAATAAATGAGGAAACCAAAGATCAGAGAGATGACATGACTTGTTCAGGAACAATGGTGGTCATAATGGAATCCATATTTGAATTAGGACATTTTTCCTAACTCCAGAACCCAAGATTTTGCTACTATGCCATGCTAGCTATAAGTTAGCTGGTAGGTGAATTTATTCCATGCACTGAGAAAAAGTAGTTATCACCCAAAACACTTTTACTGTTAGAGTGTTTTGGGGCCTATTCTGCATCTTGTTTTCTTTTTCGCTTGAAATTATGCTGATTGTTTTCAAATGTGATATGACCCTTTGGCTTGGAGTTGTCTCCCTGCTGCGACCATGTCGCTATTCAGAATTTTCTGTCTCTCTGCTGTGCAGACAGAATCTGTTGGCAGAACCATTGTACTTTGGGAGGCAATCACATAGGAGAGCTGAAGCAGGACCACCTTTAAGATCAAAGCAAGGAAGGTGATGGGGATGATAACTCTCTTTGAAATAACTGCTTTAGAATGTAGGGTAAGAGAAGGAGGGCTTTGGAGATAAAAGGATTTCTATCTTCTGTTCCTTATATTTCTTTTTAACCAGGTTTGTAGTATGCTTCCCTCCCTCCCTCCCCCCACCAAACAATAGCAATTCCAGGCATGAATGTTTTGCTTCTGTCATTTTAGGATTTGTTGAGAAAGAGATAAGAAAAGCTAATATCCCAATTATGGACACTGGTGAAAACCCAGAGGTGCCCTTCCCCCGGGACATGATTGACTTAGAGGTAAACAATCTTCTGAGGAAGCCAGATATGATGCTTCTTACTTAAATGTGAAACTGCTTTCCTAGTAGATGATCCTTTCTGATTATCTTTTATTTTTTTTTTCATTTGGCTACTCTTGATTTGTATATTTCATTGTACCCAGTGCCTTAACTAAAACTTCTTTTTTTGTCACCTTTATGACTTTATATAATACCCTTACTTATCTGCTTATTTTGACAGTAATTATTCCTATTCTTAATAATGATAAAATAATTTTCAATTTTATTTCCTCTTCCCTACTTCCTAATTTTTGTTGCCAATATTCACTTTATCAAGATTAAAAAAAAAAAAAGTCGCTCATATCTTTAAGATGCTTTCCCCTCTTCTAGCAATCCTTTTGTATGTTCCCTTCTTTCTCTCCCCCACTTGCAGCTCAGAGCTCTTAGGATGCTTGTTGATAGCCACTGCTTTTTGAAAAGTGTTTTTGAATTTGTCTGCTATATAAATACCTAGTATTTATGTTTATCATTTGGACTTACTTTGCTACATATAATTTGAACAGTAGAATAACTCTTGATGTTTACTGACTATGGAAATCTTACTGGAGTAATGTCAATTTATCTAGTAGTTTATCAACCTCATAGACTAAGTGAATAGCTAATGGACTTTCCAGTAATTATTTTATACAGTCAAAGTCTTCTGAAAAATTCACTAAGTGTATGATGGAATTTGTTGACAAAGAATGACCATTTTAAGTAGAAATGTTCATGAAGAAAGTTACCCTGGTAAAATGATAGCATTTGCTGGGTAGATCTATCGTTGAACTGTCAGGTGAGATGAATTCTGTGAGATGGATAAAATCAGTTTTTCAGAGCAAGCATTTCAAGCTTAATGAGATAGTTTGATTTGTTTGTTTGTTTATTTTTTGGCAGGCCAATTTTGAGAAGATTGAAAATGAGCTGAAGGAAATCAACACAAACCAGGAAGCTCTCAAGAGAAACTTCCTGGAACTGACAGAATTAAAATTTATCCTTCGCAAAACTCAGCAGTTTTTTGACGAGGTCAGACTATTGTTTCTTTCAGTATTTGAGCAGCAGATATTTACCTGCACAATGGGCCATATTTTTATTCCAATAATTATTTTAATTTGCTAGTTTGAAAGCAGTACCATTTTTGCATCCTGTTTAAGTTGAAGAAATGTCAGCTTATGTTCCATTTTTCATGCAGTACACAACTAGTCATGGTTTTCTATATTTTTGCATCTTCTGCAATTTTTCATCTTAAGATGGGGAAAGGAGCCCTAATGTAGTTGTATAAACATAGTTGAAATTTTTCATTATATTTTAAGGTAAGTGTATGCTTCAGGTTAAAGTTGAAGCACCAAGAAACATTTGTCTGTTCGTGAACTTATTATAGAAGTTTACTCTCCAAGTCTTTTGTTATGAGATTTTTGTTTTCATTTTCTTTTCATTGTTTGCTCATCAACCTTTGGGCACGTTTTCAGGTACCTCAGATAGCATATGTTTCACTTTAATTTTTCCTTTTTATTACTTGGAAACATTGGTAGGATGCCTGTTTAAAATTCCTGGATTTTCACATAAACTCAACTGCATTACATTGTAGAGAAAAATGTTCATGTTTCTGGGCTAAAAGATGTAGCTGGCAGCTTGCTCAGGTGACCCCCTGGGAAGGATTTGGAGCAAGGTCTTCAGGTGGCTTCCTCCTCCTAATTAGACCTGGGGAGGAGACTTAGCTGTCAACCTAGATAAATTTTTCCTAGAGGTCTGTCAGATTAGCCACCAGATTAGCAACATCAGATACTTCAGAGATTATTCGAATCACAATTCTGTGTGCCTTCCCATAAACGTCTTCATTTCCTTTGCTCAACAACGACAAAACTTGGCAAACTTTTTCAAAACAGATGATCCATTATAGTAAGCACCTGTTATGCTCTTAGTTTTGATTTACGTCTTTTGAGGAAAGACCCACTCTCCGTGGTTCTCTAGACTGGAGCGAGAGTTCTCCAACCAGCAAGCAGCATCAGCTTCACCAGGCAGCTTTCCATAACGCAGAGTGCAGTCCACTGAGACTGACTGAATCCAAAACTGAGGGTGGGCCCAGCCGTCTGTTTTCACCAGGTGATTCTGCAGCTTACTAGTTTGAGAATTACCAGCTAGAGAAAGTTCCCTGGAGATGTGATACATTCCTCCCTGGTTTAGGATTTGACTCAGACTAGCCATGCTAATTAAAAAGATCTGCTGGGGAGAAAAAATCAGCTGGGGTGAGGGAGAGAGGAAAAGCCTCATGAGTTTAATGGCCTGGTTTTCCCAAAGTCAGAATCTGAGTATATATCAAGAGAATTTTAATGGTGGTGTTCAACTTGCTCACTGAGTTGGAAATTTTGAGACAGCTAGTCATTTCTTTCACCTTGCCCCAGCATCACCGCATTACAGGGTGGGGACAGTGTGATTAACTCTTTCCAAGTGTTTCAGGTCTTTTGCAACAGTCATGGTCACTGACGCCATGTGGTTTTCAAGAGCAAATAATCCAAGGTTCCAGTCTGCTCACTGCCTACACACTTATTAATTCGCTGAGCTTTTAATAAGCACCTACTCTCTGTGAGGCCCAAGATGAGTCAGACAAGGTCTCTGTGTTCAAGGAATGTGTCACTCGGTCATATCAGGAAATAGCCCTACACAGTACTCAGTCTGCTCACAGATATATGCTTTTCTCAGTGTGTTCGGGCTCCTGCCCCCAAGCCCATGTAACCTTGGCCTCTAGATCAAAGCTACTTTTAACATTTGGGGGTTCTTCTGTCTCCCTCCTCTTCTCTTTTGATGCAGCCTTATTTACGCTGGGATGTTGCTGAACCCTATGAAAATATCTTTCACAGCCGCCTGAGTTTTTGATGAGGGTTAAAATAAGCCTCCTATATACATATATGTGGTTTTAAAATACAGTAAGCCTCCTAGTCTAGTTCATTCTGAGAAAAATTTTGAATAAAGACAGACTAATAGACTTCCTCAAGGGTAATTTAATTTTTATATTTTGATTATTTTTTCCCTTAAATTTGTCAGTCATGTATATGTCTACATAATTTTGGGGTTGAAATTGTTAATTTTATGATAAATAGTAAAAACAGTAAGGAACTACTTAGATATATGATATCAATTTGAAAATCATGAAGTGGGGATTTTGTTTTACAAGTAACCGTGAGATGCCCATTCTGAGAAGGTGGACTTAGAGCCCTCACGACCTTCCTCCTCTACCCATGACTTCTCCCTTCCTTCCCCTTCCTCCTGCAAAACTTTTTATTCAGTCTCTGGAAGTATTTTTGAGCACAAGACCTTGGCTGTGAGAGGTCCAGTCCCTGCTTTTGTCACCAGTCTCTTCCATTCCTCATACAGACAGTGCAGGGAGTTTTCTGGCAAGAACTACTCTGCTTTTTCTGAGTGTAGTAGGTGCTTTTCCTGTTGGTCACCAGCTCATAGCTGCAGCCCAGTCTTTTTCAGTAGCCATTATTCTGCTGGTGCCAACAGCAGTGTTAGGTGTCCTGCTGTGAAGGAGCCAAGGCCTCACAGAGTGTGTCTGTATATGTGAGCGTGCTTTAAATACTGCAAAAAATTAATGGAACTTTGGGCCCTTTCAGAAACTTTTTTGAGATTTTTCATCCGTGTCTGAAAATGTTTGCAAATGGCCTGAAAAACTACCAACTTCAAACCTTTCTTTGTAATACAATTTGGTGAATATGATCAGCAGTCTAGAAGAATGAGTTAGCAGAGAATGACTAAAAATCAAAAAATGATTCTTCACATCGTTAGGCATAGGAGCTGTGATTGACAAGGCATGTTGAAGGGGGGACATAAGATATACTGAATATTCGTGTGATTTAAGATGATTACAAATTTGACTTAGCCATTTCTTATCCAGAAGACTTAAAATGACTTGTTAATGATTATCCTTTTCTCAGTCTTCTTGCTTATGAAGAACTGTAAGAGCTGGAGAGATTTCTCTGCATCTTTTACCATAAGCAGCATAACATGAGAACGTAAAGAAGACTGGAAAAGTAATGGTTAATGGCATGCAGATCCCTGCCTTCCTTTCTCTCTGAGTTTTCCATCCATCTGCTTTCTTTATTTTTCTTTTCCATCTGCCATCTCCTTTGGGGCTAGGGTGAATTTCTTTCTCAGTGTAGATGGAAGTAAAAGTACTTGCTTTTGGTAATTTTTGTAGCTGGAACCGGATATGCTGCTTATAGTTCAGTGTAGAAGTGCAAGTGCTGCAGCTCAGCTGCTTCCTTTCTCAGTGTGTGGTTTCAGTCTTACTGGGCTAAAACCAAAGCCAGAGCCCGGCCCGTAGCTTCAAGGCACATGGGCAGTGCTGTTTTTAAGAGAGCTTAGAGACAGACATGGATTTAGATAAATGCAGACAGTGGTTGTGGTCATCCTAGATTCCTGTTAGGCACAATTATTTTGTCCTTTAGTAAGTAGGAGATAGCGAGGTTAGTAATTTATTGCAAGATCTTCTTTAATTTCAGACCTGCTGGGTTTTCCATCCCAAGCAGGCCTCAGGTGGTCTTTGGACTAGTCCAGTCACCAGGCCCTGGTTGCTGTGCCATTGGGGCCCCCTGCAGAGTGCATGCAGTCACGCACATAGTTCACTGACGCAAGTCTTGTGAACTTTGCAGGGAGGCAGACTGAAGTGTTGAGGGGGGCAGCCACAGTTGTACGGGTTTTTGCTAGGGCACATCCCAACAGCAAGTTGAAATGCTATGATCATTTAGATCCTTGAAACAAGTTGCTTGTAGCTTGCAGTTACTGATCCGATTTTAAGTAGAAACAAAAAGCGCCCATAAACTTCCATTCTATAACAACCAGCAACTTGTGCTCCATTATCTTATCTTAAATTTTTCCAAACCCAAGACAGCATTTTTCTGCCTTCTGGTGTCCCCAGTACCTGTCCTTCCTCTTTTTTTCCCCCATTTGATCAAAGTTGATTCTGCTTTCAAACTTGCTTATGTGATTTGCACAGATCTTCTTGATTTCCATTGAAGTAATATCTGAATCAATCTGTCCCTAAGTCAAAAATAGTTACTACATTAAAAATTAAGGCATTATACTTGCCTTAATTAAGGCAAGTATACTTGCCTTAAATGTGCTTGGAGCACCTAGTCTACCAGAGGACAGATCGTCTAACACAAAGCTTATATAATAGTTTTGGTTATCCTGTGTTAGACGAAAGACAGTCTGTGGAGTCTGGGCTGTGTCCTGGCTGACTGCTGTGGCTGCTGCTGTGGGCATCACTAGAGAGTATTGTACTGCACAGCACTGGCCCAGGGAGAGATCGAAATTCAGAATCTGAAGTATGGTTTCCACTGAACTCATACTATAAAGTCAAAAAATAGATCAGGGACCATCTCTACTTTATCCTTCCTCTACTTTGTTACATTTATGGTCCTGTGATTTTATCCAGCGAGGGTCCCATGTGACATATTTTGATAGTGGGGTTGATGAGAATAAAATAAAATTGAAATCAGGATTTGAAATTATTGGAAAAAATTCCCCTGACTTTTTGTTAGTTTTGCCTTTTGGAAGGTTAGCTTACTTCCAGTCTTTGGTCAAATAAATAGTGTGTAGATAGTAAAGTTGGGGATATCAGACAGTGGAGAAGTCAGTTGACCTTTATTTTTTTAGAACAGCTTCTTTCTGCTGAGAGTAAAGGATAGGGTGAGTTACGTAGTGAGAGAGGCTAGGTAATGCAGACCTAAGTCTGAGAGGGTCCCTCTTCTCCTTCATTTCATTGTATAAACTGTCATGGTGGAAATCATTTTAAATAGTCAAACCAGCTTATGAGCTCTGTCTGGTTATTATCTGTTATTTTTCTTCACTTAACTTGATTTAGATTACTGGTTTAAGCTATGTTCTCAAGAAACCTTAAACAAAGCCAGGCATGGTGGCTCGTACCTTTAATCCCAGCCTAGGATGGGAGGCTGAAACTGGGAATCACTTGAGTCTGCAGGTTCTTGACCTACCTGGGGCAACATAGCGAGACCTAGTCTCAAAAAATACCTGGGTGTGGTGGCGTGCGCCTGTAATCCCAGCCACTTGGGAGGCTGAGGTTGGGGATCGCTTGATCGCTTGAGGTCTGGGGTACCCCGGGCAACATAGTGAGACCTAATCTCTTTAAAAAAAAAACAAACCCTTAAACAGTGTAGACTACCTATATTTTTGAATAATCCTAGATTCCTGGTCAGAAACTAGGACATTCGGATTTGTTTTCATTTTTTCTTACCTTTATGGATTTAATGGAGGCCCATGCCTGTCCATTTTTTCTGCTTCTTATCCACTGGACCATGAAATGCTTTTGAAATCCTGTGGTTTGGAGTGTGCACTGGGCCACGCTAAGAGTTCTCAGGTCCTAAAACTTTTGAGAACTGGGAAAACATCAATGTCTGGAGATGCCTCACCTGCCTTTCTCCAAATCATCCCATGTTCTAGACTGTGGGCGCCCCCACTCCCCCCATCCTGAGAAGATAGTGTCCACTTTCTTCTCATGTGGGGAAAGTTGCAGCTGCTTGGAAATTCAATGTTGAGGATATCTGCAGAGCTACCTGGTGTTTGCTCAAAAGGGAGAAACATTTCAACTTCTATCCACATGCAAAGGTGTTTTCTGGTACGTTCAGGGACTCAGCCCTGAAAATTAGGAGGAAAAATGGCTTCCACCAAGTAACAGATTTATACGCATCACCATCATTTAACGTTTTTTTTCTTTATTCCTTATTTCTAAGACCATTTCCCCAGATATTTTACTGGGACAATTATGCTTTCTTTACCTCGTATCTTTCCTTTGATTTCTTCCCCTATTCTTTTTTGTGGGTATGTCTTCTTTTTTGGTGGTTTTGTTCATCTTTATTTTCTGAACTTATCTCCTGGTTCCTCGTTCCCTGCATGCCACTAACTATTTTCATTAGATATTAATTGATTTGTGAATTCAGGCTGAATTGCATCATCAGCAGATGGCGGATCCAGACCTCTTGGAAGAGTCCTCATCCCTCTTGGAGCCGAGTGAGATTGGAAGAGGCACACCTTTAAGACTTGGGTAAGTACCACTTCAACTCTCCCCTACCTGGTGGGATCATGTTCCTCTTTGCTGTGAGGCTGGGCATTCATTTGCTTCTAGCACACATTCTCTGAGCCTCTGTGGGGGAGGGAGTGCTAAGTCACTTTGGATTCACTTCCTGATTTGTTGTGTCAACCCTCCGCTGGGTCCAGAAATACGACTTGACAACCATTTGCCGTAACAGTTGCATTATCTCATGTTTGTCACCTTTGCCCCTCTCCTCTCATGTTCCTTCTTTGTCTTCAAGCCTCTCATCTCATGGCATGGAATAGAGCTCCCAATCTGGCTCTTCTCCCTACAGCTTCGTGGCTGGTGTGATTAACCGGGAGCGCATCCCTACTTTTGAGCGCATGCTTTGGCGGGTGTGCCGGGGGAATGTGTTCCTGCGACAGGCTGAAATCGAGAACCCCCTGGAGGATCCTGTGACTGTAAGACAAGGAAATTGCATCCCATGGAGTAGGTCTTATAAAGGGAGCCCAGAGCAGTAACACATCCTGGTGTCACCTGAATCTGACCCTCCCACAGAGGAGCCCCTAAGTCTACCCTGCTTTCATGCTCTTTCCTCTTAACTCCCCTCACGTATGTGTATATGCTGTATACGTGACAGGGGTATGTACACCTTCTCAAGCCTGGCCATATAGGTATATTTTGATTGGAAGTGTTTTTCCCAGTTATTTTGTAGTTTAGCTTTACAGATTTTCTGTAACTTATTGGGACCAAAAGAAAATTAGTTTTCTAACTTAAAGCAAGACATCTGGCTCCAAGCTTGGTAGTATCCATGTGTAAAAAGATTCTTCTAAGTTGATAAGGGATTTTGTCTACTTGTTTGTTGGAAGAATGAGAAATGTAGTTAATATGTATATATTGATGAAGATAGGGTGAACGTCACCATCCAATGACTTGGAAAGCAGGAACGGCTTAGCATCTTAGCATTTAACATAATGGGACAGAGTTCTTTACCCTAAATCTGGATTACAGGGGGCAAGTCCTAATTTCAGGGAGCCCAAGCCACGATCAAATGCTCTGCCTTTATATTATATAAACTTTTAAAAATATTATTTAGCACTTTTATATTAGTGTTATTTAGAGGCTTGGGGTGTTTTTTCTGTTCTAAATTATGTTCTGGTTCCCTTAAATTAGTATTCCTTACTCTGCCTGAGAAAAGATATCGAACTGTTGAGACTTCTCAACGGGCAGGTCCTGTAGCTAGAAATGCCTCGTGTTCTAGGGATTGCGCGAGGTTTCCTCAGCAGAGCTGCCTTCCTCCTGGAGGCTGTCCTTGCCTGTTGCAGACCCACAGGGTGCAGCCACGCCTCATGCGGTGCTGCTCGCAGGCCTAACCAGCCAGGTTTCTGGGTAACAGGAAGATTTTATCAACAAATCAAGCAGCTCCAGGCCCTGATCTCTAGCACAGAGCAGCTGCACGAAGAATGTGCTCTGCCTATTTCTAGAGAAGTTAGCAATTTAAACCTCTTGACCCTTACTCTCCTCACTCCTCATCTTCTTCTAAAGTTTCATTTGCTTTCTTATTGTAAAAGCACATAGGAATATGAGAAAATACCTGCAACCAGGCACAGTCCTGGTTAACACCCAGCATAGCTTACTTCTTTCATCTTCCTTTCAGTTTTCCCTCCCCCATACCTCCTTCCAGTCCTCACATTAGACCTTAAGTGTAAACTTGGTGTTGGGGCTGGATGGCCTTCCTCCCTGCCCTGTGAAGTCTAAATTAGTAGGAATCATGAGCTTTTACATCAACCTTCTTAGCTACTCAGTTCCTTGTAGTTACTTAGTCCCCCTTTATCTGGAGTTTCTAAGCACAGGAACAGACAGAATGGCTTCCATCCCTTTCTCCTCTTCTGTGCTCACATCATTCAGGCGGTGTAAGATTTAAAGCTGAATTGGTAAATATTACTAAAGAGTGTTAAGAGACTACAGGGTTAAACGTAGAACCTAAGAGCTGAATTGAGGGTAGTGGTTCCGATACAGGGCTGTCGTATCCCTAAAGAATTCCTGTTGCTCCTATAGCAGCAGGAAAGCTAGTCCTTGAAGTTTTCTTCTGGATTGACAGTCTGAACTCTTGGTTTTTGATTGGGGGCCTAGGGTGACTACGTGCACAAGTCTGTGTTCATCATTTTCTTCCAAGGCGATCAATTGAAAAACAGAGTCAAGAAAATCTGCGAAGGGTAAGAGAACTGTCTCCCTTGAGAGGGCAGCCATGCCTCCTAACTATTGAGTTTTCACAGACAAGCTCATGAAGCAAACCTTTTTAAACTACTCTGACATGGTGACATCTTTAAATTGTGGTGTGGCTCTTTTAAACTATTTGAAATGGCTTCATTTTTAAAGTACCACCATGATCACAATTTCCTTTTTAAAAAGCAGCGTGAACATACAGCTTATAAATACTGCCTGGTTCCAGAACAGCGGGCCTGTGTGCTGGCAAAGGGTGGTAGCACTGTGACTTTAACCTCCTCTGAAGCTCTGCTCAGAAGACATTTTTTTCCTGCTGTTTTCTCCCAATAATGTAGAAAGAATTACATCCAAGAGTATAAATAATCTCCAGGGAATTTACTATCTCAACAGAGAATGTTGAGATAGGTTGAACGTCACTCCTCTAGCTATAAACCACTTTCTACAAATAATGACTATTGAGGCATGCATCAGTCTGGACTAACCCTGTTTTAGTCCTGCTACTAAGCGAGGATTGCTTCTGAGAAGATTTGAAGTACATGGGTTAAGGCCTGCCCACGTTCCTTAGGCTGTGTCTCTGCATTCCAGGTTCCGGGCTTCTCTTTACCCCTGCCCCGAGACACCACAGGAGAGGAAAGAAATGGCTTCTGGCGTGAACACCAGGATTGATGACCTCCAGATGGTATACAGAGGGCTGGAGGGAATTTGTTTTTTGTAAAGTATTATAATAAAAGATCTTTCTCCTTCCCCGAGACACCAACAATTAAATAACTGGTACCTGCAGCAGCCTAGGTGACCAAGAAAAGGTGATGTTGAGGGTAATATGTCCTCTTGGGAGCTGGGGAACATTTTCAGGGAGTACTGTTAAAAATAACATTCTTCAGCTTCAAACAAGACAGAAAGGGTGTGCATCTAAATTAGTTGTTACTAATAGGTCTCAGGTATTTTTTATAGTAAGAAAAGTATGCTTGAGTTAAGGAAACATGTATAAAAGCAGTTCTGCCTCCTGACACCCCACACTCGGTCTCCCTCTGTTCCACTCAGTAGCTTGGTGTGTATCCTTCCTGTCACTTTGGCTCTTAGCCACACAGTCTAGCAAGAGCTCTGGTAGGACTCTTGTGCCCCCAAAGAGATTACGTTCAGTTTTTACTAAATCAGTGTGTGTGGTTTCCTCACTCCGTGGTTGTCACAAGGCTCTACAGAAAAAGTCACTGATTTGTGCAAATGTGGAGAGAGGTGGTCCATGGGAACAGCTTTGGTCCTTGTTGAAACATTAATAAATATGCTTGACCCTAAAGGTGGTTCCTGCCAGCAGTGTCAAAATTGTCAGCTATGTTGTAACTCCCTCTTCAACTTCCTTTCTCCTCTTTCCCTCCCACTGGCAATGTATTTGATCCCCCAACTCGATTTATTGCTGGCTCCCTTGAGGTACACTTAATCTGTTTACCCAAGGAAGATTGTTTCTTAGACCCACTTGGGGCTCTTAGGAGGTATTAGTATGCTCTGGTTCTTGGACAGGCATCCTGTCGCAGCTTATAGGCAGATTTTAGAGAGCATGTGCAATAGTTAGTATAAATGACCAGCATTTGATTTTTAAAATACCAGCCTTGTGAACCAAAACTTTAAAAATAGATTAAATACCAAGGAGTGAAATGTGGGGTAGGGATGGAGAAAGAGAAAAGCAAATAGAACATTGCTTGCAAGTTTACTTAGCAGCCTTCCAGAAGTATTAATAGTAATTGTGAAATAGCAGCCAGAGAAGGGGACAAAGTAGCTCTCTTTTATTCTCAAGTGAGACAAGAGTTTCCCTAGCATGCCACCACTTTTTTTTTTTTTAATCTCTCTATGGAGAGATATGGAAACTTTCTAATACAGTTTTTCTGGGAGCAGTTACTGTGTTTTCTCTGAACTGACTTGAAAAGCCACCTATGAGGAAGACTTGTGTTTATTCCGTTTGACAGAAAGGTAGACATTTAAGACAGAGTCTCATGCAGAAGTGTGGTGGTGGGTTACTTGCCCACTTCCTTCCATTTGGAAGGAAGGGCCTAGCCCCTCTGCTGCTATTGGAATCTTAAATATTTGGCAGTAAACTAGGTGGGAGAATGTAAATGCCCTTTTCTTTTCTCCAGCCTACCAGCAGTAACATGAATCAATTTCATTTTTATGGCTTTTTTTACTTTCACTGTTCTTTAATATACTTGCCTGTACTCCTCTGAGGGAAATCTGTGCTGGTTTCCAGAGCATCAGCACTGATCCACAGGCCCTAAGAGCCTGGTGTAAAGATAAAGGCTTATCTGCCCCATGTTAGCAGTTTATGTGGGAGTTGAAGTTCCTTCTAAAGGCCATGGGTCCTGCTGACCCCCCCCCCCATGTCTCCTGTCTCCTATTCCCTGGCATGGAATGTCTCCTGGCATAAGCAGGAGGTCAGCACTGCCTCTTTCCCCTGTTCCCTAATCTTGGCTTATGCAAGCTTTCTGTTTTAAGTATGAATTTGTTGCTTTGTCAACAGTTGAGCCTGTGATGCTAACTTCTTTGAGTCTGAGTCACAGGCATCACATGGAAAGTCAGTGCCTTTTAAAGATCCAGGTGAAAGCTAGTGACATTTCACTGTGCTGTGACATGGACAGTGAGATCAGACATACACAGAAAAGCTAAAAACCATTTTCTCAGATTTCTCTTCAGTTTAAAGCTAAATAAAAATTAATATTACTAACATAGAACTCTAGTTTCTTAGAATTTGGCAAAAAAAAAAAAAAAAAAAAAAAAAAAAAAAAAAAAAAAAGGCATTCTAAGCCAGGCACGGTGGTGAGTGCCTGTAAGCGACAATTTATGGAGTCATGGGTGGGACTGGGGATCGTGGTTTGAGGCCCGCTCAGGGCAACATAGTGAGACCTAGTTCCAAGAAAATAGCTGTGTGTGGTGGCACGCACCTGTAATCCTAGCTACCTGGGAAGCTGAGACTGGGGATTGCTTGAATCTGTGGTACCATGGACAATGTGAGCCTGTGGTTCCATGGACAAAAATAACGAGACCTAGTCTCAAAAAAAAAAAAAAAAAAGTCATTCTAGCCAGAGGAAGAACAAAACAGATTTCTAGCAACCCTTCTTAGAAAGCCATGCCTCCCTGCCCTTGTATCCTAAATCTGAGACTACTGTTAAAAGGATCCTTCCCTGGTTCCTTTCTCCTCTTAAAGGTTCTGAATCAAACCGAGGATCACCGCCAGAGAGTTCTGCAGGCGGCTGCTAAAAACATCCGTGTCTGGTTCATCAAGGTGCGGAAAATGAAGGCCATCTACCACACCCTGAACCTGTGCAACATCGACGTCACACAGAAGTGTCTGATCGCAGAGGTGTGGTGCCCTGTCACCGACCTTGACTCCATCCAGTTTGCACTCCGAAGGGGCACGGTGAGTCCCCGTACCTGTGAGCAAGAAGGGAGGTTCCCGTCTGCAATAAGGTTATTCAGTTCTCTAACCTACTGCTCAGCTTGTATCCTCACGATACACTTTGGATGTCCTTGTTGTTTTCCAAATGTGGAAATGGCAGTTCAAAGCGATTCCATGAATTGGTCATGTTCCTATGATTCACAAATCATTGACTTCCTGGCTCTGTTCTTTAGGCTACTTCTGTGTTCCAATCCTAGAAGTCCCATGTAGTAGAGCTAATCCTTAGTCCAAAGCACTGATCTAGGGGCTGAGAGAAGTATAATGAATTCACAAAAGAGGTCCTCAAGTGTGGTATGGCTTTTTTTTGAGACGTACAGATGTTAGGCTGTGCTAAGTCTGTTCTAAGTACAATCTACATGTGTGGAGGGAGCAGCTTGCCTTTTCCAGCTAGGATGATTTGAAAAAGCTTCAAAAAAATGTCATTTGGTCAGGACTTTAAAGAGGTCACTTGTCAAGAGCAAAGGGAAAACAGTGTGGTCAAATGCAGAAAGTACAAGTGTGACTGCATGCCCATGCCAGAACAGGAATTAAAAGTAAAAGTAAAATAAATAAATAAATAAATAAAAGTAGAAGTAAAGATAAACCTGAGCCTGGTAGGTTGGAACTTGGTTATGGAGAGTTTTTAAATAACAGGTGAGACAGTTTAAATTTTATTCCAGAGAGAATTAGGGATACAATGGAAGTTAATTACTAGTGAAAGGACATAATGCGGAATTTGAAAAGAGTAAGCTGTTGATATCTGGGCAAGATGGGCAGTGGAGATAGTCTATAGTTGGAAGATTGGTTAGTGGTTATTATAGACATAGAGTAGTAAGTGATGACTCCCAGGGTAAAATTTGTCAATGGGAAAAGGAAATACTGATGAATTTGTGAGACATTATGAATGAAGAATCTTAGTTGCTAGCAATGACAGAAATACAAGAGGAAAGAAATTGTAGTTGTTTCTGAGGCATCAGATTTGAGAGGCTAGTGGAGTAATGGTTCCACTAAAGGAAGTGAGTGAAGAAAAAGTTATTAGCAGGGGAAAGATGGTAAGTTCAGTTTCAGTCACATTGAGGGAGTAGCCAGAAACCCACGTGAAACTGTCAGGCAGGTAGTAGAATGGGTTGAAAGGACAGTGTGAAAGAAAGTAGGCTCTTGGGGGCAGAAGAGAAAGAGCTCTGCAAGAGTGGGTAGGAAGCGGAGAGCCAGCCAGGGGCCCTGCACCACTGTGGGGTGGAAGAGGAGGAAGAGCCTGCAGAGAGAGAAACAATAGCTAACAGGCAGGCGGGGAACTACTGAGAAATCCTGACTTTCACCAAAGAAAGAGGAAGCTCTCCAGGCCTGTGAATGGGAGAACAGACCTATGGGGCTGGTGAAAAACCCACCCCTGAGTCAGTATGCTCAGTTCAGCTGCAGGGCGCGGGGAAGCAGAGCAGGTAGCCAAGGAAGAGAGGTAAAGAATGTACTTTGCCTTCTCCATAAAGTGAGGAGAGGCCAGTTCCCTTGCCAGTTCCCTTGCAGACAGACAGGGGAGACTGTCTCTGGAGAAGGAGACTCCTATTTGATTTGGTTTCACATTTGAGAATTAAATTTTTTTTCATAGTAAGGTTATTCTTCCTGAGATTGACTTTAAACCTTTCACTACAAATGTTATTTATTATTTATTTTTGTTGTTTACATACATATTTTTTTTACACTGTAAATTTTATATCTAGTCCCAGTTTCCCCGAAGACTGTTATGATGGAGATGGAATTTACATAAGAGAAAGTGCACACACCTGTGTGCAGTTTGTGGTTTTGATGCCTATGGGTTCAGTGTGTGCTTTTGATGTCCCCAGGAACACAGCGGCTCCACCGTGCCCTCCATTTTGAATAGGAT
Organism: Uropsilus gracilis; assembly: GCA_004024945.1. Classification (NCBI taxonomy): domain Eukaryota; kingdom Metazoa; phylum Chordata; class Mammalia; order Eulipotyphla; family Talpidae; genus Uropsilus; species Uropsilus gracilis. The sequence goes on from PVHY01010636.1 coordinate 31,046, forward strand.
GCAGACAAACCAGACTCCCCCAACCTACAACAAAACTAACAAGTTCACATACGGCTTTCAGAATATAGTAGATGCCTATGGAATTGGAACCTACCGAGAGATAAATCCAGGTGAAAAAGCTTGAATCTTTTCCTTCTAGAGGTTTTTTTGCATTTACTGATTTGTTTGTTTTTTTACGTCTCGCTTTAAATGCTATTAAACACCTAACTTAAAACTAAAGATTAAAAAAAAAAGTTAAGCCGGGCGTGGTGGCGCATGCCTGTAATCCCAGCTACCTGGGAAGCTGAGGCTGGGGATTGCCTGAGTCTGTGATACCCCCGGGCAACGAGAGCCTGCGGTTCCACGGGCAAAAATAGCAGACTCAGGCGATCCCCAGCCTCAGCTTCCCAGGTAGCTGGGATTACAGGCACGCACATGCCCAGCTATTGTTTTTGGAACTAGGTCTCACTACAGGCCCCAGACGGAACTTGAACCGTGATCCCTAGCCCCCGCCACTTCATAGGCTGAAGCTTACACGCACGAGCCACCGTGCCCGGCTAAAGATGTTTTTAAGATTTTAGTTTTCATGTAGTTCCTATAAAGAGGTACCACTGATGAAAGTTCATATCTGAGAGACACTCCTTCCAAAGGGGGTTTTGTACAAGCTTAGTGGATGGATTTCCAGGAGCTCTCCCAGCGAGAAAGCGCCTGCCCATTTTCCAGTGTGCCTTTGCAGGCACTGCTGTGAGCAAGGAACTCTTTTAAATGACTTCCCTACACTAAGAGGAAAATAGAGAAATATTGACCATTTTAGGCATGCAGCACATTTCCTTTCTGTGTAGAGAATCAGTTATTAAATCAAGAGTCTGAGACTTCATTTTCAGCTGGGCCTTTCTCAGGATCAGCCTTGCTCCAAGTCCCAGGCTTTCTTCTGCCTCCCAGGAAGCTTTATTCAGCTGGGAGACAGTTCCTGCATGGGAGAAGAGAGCTGGTCTGCCCCAGGTACCGAGTCTAGGCCTTGGGAAAAAGTCAGAGAACAGACTACACGTTGCTCAGGTTGGAGACAAAACTCTGATTTCCTGTGTTCTTTGTCCAAAATGCTGGCAGTAGCGCAGGTGCTGTGAGAGCTGCTTTGTCAGGTGGTGCAAATGCTGCCCTATGAGATTTTTTTCTGGGACTCCCTCTATCCGACTTGGAAATGAGTCACCTTCCACTGATAGTAGAGCATGAAGGGGAAGGTGATATGTTGGGAATTGTTGGGGTTTCTGTGCTTTACCTCTTTCTTTCTTGGGTTTCTTCTCAGCACCATACACCATTATCACTTTCCCTTTCCTGTTTGCTGTGATGTTTGGGGACTTTGGCCATGGCATCTTGATGACCCTTTTCGCAGTGTGGATGGTGTTAAGGGAGAGCCGCATCCTCTCCCAGAAGAATGAGAATGAGGTAATGTTTGACTTACATCTGCAATTGTACTAAAACTTTTAAATTTCTCAAATATTTATTAGAAAAATTATGCGCTGGGCATGGTGGCGCATGCTTGTAAACAGCAGCCTAGGAAGCTGCGGCCAGGGCCAGGCATCATGGTTCGCATCCACCAGGGGCATGTAGCAAGACCTAGTCCCAAAAAAACAGCTGGGTGTGGTGGCGTGCACCTGTAATCCCAGCTACCTGGGAAGCTGTGGCTGGGGATGCTTGAGTCCGTGGTACACCAGGCAACGTGAACCTGCGGTTCCATGGGCAAAAATAGTGAGACCTAGTCTCAAAAAAAGAAAAGAAAAGAAAAGAAAAATTATGGTCTTGGAAGCCTTTTATCTGTAAATGTCTGGAGAAGTTACGGAGACTGCAGCGAGAAGAGACAAGTAATAATCACTATAACAATGATGGGGTAAATGCTATGAAAGTGAATTTCTTGTTAGCATTGCATTTTGGTCTCTATTTCATGTTCTTTGACCCAAAATGAGGTCAAGTGGTGTGAGAGGAAGGGTCTAGTACATTGTAAACATCACTGTCTCTGAGCTACGTCAAGTCTACTTCAGTGACTTCTCTCTTCTGATTCCCAGATGTTTAGTACTGTGTTCAGCGGCCGATACATCATCCTATTGATGGGTGTGTTCTCCATCTACACTGGCCTCATCTACAATGATTGCTTTTCCAAGTCTCTTAATATCTTTGGGTCATCTTGGAGTGTCCGGCCGATGTTCACTAAATATAACTGGACGTAAGTTGCAGATGAAATGAAGTCAAGGGTCATTGCTTTCATGTTCAGCTCTGATTTTCCAGATAAGCAGTAAACTCACATGCCTCTGGGAAGTGATCAATAGTATTTTTGTTTCAAAAGAATCCAGTATCCCCTTTTCTTTATTCTCCAGCCCTCAGAGTGTGTTTGATTCATTCAGCATTATCCAAGAACTATAATTCTTGGAAACTATAATTAAGCACATCAACTTTCTTTGAAAATTAAGAATAGATACCTCAAATTCCATCCATAACTGTGTAGGAGGTTTAGTTTTTGTTATCCCACCTCCTTTCTTTCTCTCACATGCCAGTCCCTTTTATTAAGGAGACAAAATAGCCGGGTAGGTGGCGCACGCCTATCATTCAAGCACTAGGAGGCAAGAGGATAGAGATCACATGAGTTCTTGGATTCGAGACTACCCCAGTCAACATAGCAAGAGCTGGTTCTCGAAAAAGCAGCCAGGCATGGTGGCAGGCGCCTGAAATCCCAGCTACCTGGAAGACTGAGGCTGGGGATCACTTGAGTCCATGGGATTTGGACTATCCCGGGCAACATAGTGAGACCTAGTCTCAAAAAAAAAAAAGGGAGACAAGATATTGGTAGAAGTTTCCTTAGTACTTAGTTTCTGAATCCACTCCATTTGATTTCTTCTCCTGATTAAGAAAATAAATGGCAGCTTTTCTCCTGCATGGTAGGGAGGAGACACTTCGTGGGAACCCTGTTCTCCAGCTGAACCCAACTGTCCCTGGAGTTTTTGGTGGACCGTACCCCTTTGGCATTGATCCGGTGAGACCAGTTCTTTCCGCTGTGTCTTATACCAGATTGTTAACTATGACCCTGACATGAAGCAATTAAAGTGAAGATAAGTAGTTATTTGATTTTTAGGTGACATCTTTTTGGAGAATCTTGGTGTGTCAGTCCAGAGTACTTCCCCAAGTATCTTGGGGAGCCAAGAACTTTGTCTGCACTGCTTTTTCCCTGAAGTAGCTAGTAATACTAACTCTGAAAAGAGTAGTTTGTCAAGAATCCTTCCTAGTTTAATTTATTTCTATTTAACTTTGTTTGGCTTTTATTTTGGTAGATGTTTTAACAAAGGAGAAATCGTTCTTACTGGACTTTAGATTTCCATTCTTAACTTTATATATTTAGAAAAAAGTCCTAGAATTTATCTTTTTTTTCCCCAATACTTGGACAACTAAAGTGTGACAAAGTTTTGTGCTAAAAGGGGGAAGGGATTTAAAAATAAGCACCAGATGGTAAAATTGCAAAAATTCCAGAGGAAAAACAGGTCATTTTGGGTCAGAAAGATTAATCTTTCTTAATCTTTCTTAAAGACCATCTGGCCTTGAGAAAATCATGCAAATTATTATAGGTGAGGAGAAATGTGTATAAAAGCATAGAGATGAGATGCAGTTAATTATCTCTATCACTGTGGAAGCTAATGTTACTGGACGACTTAGAAGGCAGTGTACTGAGCCCCCAGCATGTCTGACTTAACCCTCAAACAGTTGTGTCCGTTAGATACTGCCATCCTTATTATACAGCTATGGAAACCAAGGCTTGGAGAGGTCTAGTCATATTTCACACATGCAATGAACAGATCTTCATTGAATCCCTATTGTCTGCAAGCCCTAGTGCCTGCTGGGAGAACACACAAGTTTTATACATAGCCTTCATCCCCAATTAGTCTGGAGTCTAATAGTCATCACATTTATCTAGTGTTCTCTATTTGTAGTTACTGACTTTTTGGCAGACATCTCACAGGAGCTTTCCAGGTAGATAATAATTATAGGGTAGGTGGGGAGAGGCTTGGGGCAAGGTTTAATGTCCATTAGGTAGTTGAGGATGTAAAACTAAATTTCAACAAGACTGGGCCTAGAGAGAGAATGAACCACAGGTCTTTAAGAGGTCTCTGAGGATGAGCTCTTCATCAGCTCATCAGTCAGAAAAAAAAAGAAAAGATGCCAAGTGAGGGGAATTGAGGTGGTGGAACCTCTGGCTTATCAGACTAGAATTCTTGTGTAACCCAGGAGCTGATGGTAGGCAAGGGCGGGTTGGACAGAAGGCAACAGCTGCATCAGAGCCGTGATTTAGGAAATGTAATCTGATGACTCAGTGGAGGCGGAAGAACTGTCAGGGGAAAGTTACACATTTGGCTGACAAAGCTTAAGCGATTAATAGTTAAAAACAGATGGAAGGCCCGGCATGGTGGTACATGCCTGCCTGTAGGTAGCAGCGTAGGAAGCCACAGCCGGGGCCTAGGATCATGGTTCGAGTCCCGCTGGGGCCATGTAGGGAGACCCAGTCCCAAAAAAATAGCTGGGCGTGGTGGTGCACACCTGTAATCCCAGGTACCTGGGAAGCTGAGGCTGGGGATTGCTTGAGTCTGTGGTACCCCGGGCAACATGAGCCTGCAGTTCCACAGGCAAAAATAGCGAGACCTAGTCTCAAAAAAAAATAAATAAAAATAAAAACAGATGGAGTGACAACACCCCTAGGATATAAGCAGCGAAACACATACTATAGGGACATCTACAAAATCACCCACCTAATTTCTTCAACAAATATTTTGTATATAATAAAAAAAGAGATATGGGGAGATAATCTATAGATTAAACACTTAAGAATTGTGTAGCCCTTATCCAGACCCTACTTTGAAAAAAGGGAATTATATTTTAAAAGGTCACAACTAGGAAAATCTGAATACTGATTATATATTTCATAATAGTAAAGAATCATTATTAATGCTTTTGGGTGTAATAACATTATTATAGTCATGTTTTAAAAATGAGTCCTGTTAGAAATCCAAACTGATATATATCAGTAAAATGAAATGGTATCTGGATTTTGTTTCAAAATAATATGGAGGCGAGGAGTGGGCTGGGGTCTGCTGAGACCAGGTCAACTGCGAGGCTGTCAGTGGATAGTACTTGCTGAGACTCGGTCATGGGCACCCAGGATGTGTTCCGTTTTCTCTGCTTAAGTCTGTGTTTGGAATTTCCCACGATTGAACAACAGAACTTCTAAAACATAAGTGAATAATAATTTTCCACTCAAGAACTCTTTGTGTGTTTACAAATAACCTTTTTATTTGCTTGGGTTGTGACAGATTTGGAACATTGCAACCAACAAACTGACCTTCCTCAACTCCTTTAAGATGAAGATGTCTGTCATACTTGGTATCATCCATATGCTCTTTGGAGTCAGCCTGAGCCTTTTCAACCACACGTGAGTCACTTTGTTTCTGTCATAAAAAGGCACATAGTTTAAAGAAATAGTAACATGTTTGAGGAAAGGATTAATATCTTTTTTGTTCTACATTAAAGAAGTGCTTTTATAGGCTGGGCACCATGGCTCGTGCTTGTAAGCTTCAGCCTATGAAGCGGCCGGGGCTAGGGATCGTGGTTCGAGTCCCGCCTGGGGCCCATAGCGAGACCAAGTTCTAAAAAAATAGCTGGGCGTGGTGGCGCGCGCCTGTAATCCCAAGCTGAGACTGGGGCTTGCTTGAGTCTGTGGTACCCCGGGCAACAAGAGCCTGCGGTTCCACAGGCAAAAATAGCAAGACCTAGTCTCAAAAAAAAAAGAAGCGCTTTTTTATAAAAGTCTCCTTCTTAAATGCAACTAAATTAATATTAGCCTCTTAATAATTTACAGTTGTAGTAAAGATCTTTGAAAACCCTTGTGCAAAATGAGTGAGTTTTTCCCCTTTGATATGTAAGTTACATAGAATTATCTAAGGCAGACATAGGATAAATTAGATTTTCCAGTTTCTCGTGGGAATGGTACTGGAGCTGTTTAAAATTCAAAAGTTTGGAAGTCATAGTCATAGATAATTATGTCTTTGTTGCCTACACTGGCTATTGCTTCTTTTTTTTTTTAAATTTAATTTAATTTTTTATTATTATAAAATTTATTCCAGTTGACAATTTAGGCCATAGACTTGTGCATAAAAATTCCATAAAAGGGATCAGTATGTGGGGGGGTGAGGAGGGGTGGAGTTGGGAGGGAATGGTCAGGGAGGGAAGGTTGTGGGTAGTCCCCAGGGAATACAAAGATGTGAAACACATATATAAAACAATAAATAGATTAAGAAAAAAAGGAATCAGTACAATTTCTATGCTGGGGAGAAGCAGCTCTCCTGCCTGCCTGGCACTATGCAGATGGCTCTCTTTTTCTTTCTCCATTCCCTAATAACCCTTTTTTTTTCTTCTTTTTTTTTAAATTTAATTTAAATGTTTTAAAATTTGCATGTGTATGTATATTTATATTACATTAGTCCATTATTGTGTACCCTGGGGCTTTCCCACTTCACTAACACTTGTTAACCATCCTGATCTTTTGCGCTCTTCACCTCCCCCACCTTCTTTGGCTATTGCTTCTTAAAGTGATAAAGACAGACTTGAGGAAATATTATGTAAAAAAATCACATGAGTACTTCTCTTGATTAAGGGATTACCTTGGGTCTGTCACCTCTAACACTTTTTTTTTCTTCTTCCTTTTTAGCTATTTCAAGAAGCCCCTGAATATCTACTTTGGATTTATTCCTGAAGTTATCTTCATGACCTCTTTGTTTGGCTATTTGGTGATCCTTATTTTTTACAAGTGGACAGCCTATGATGCTCATACATCTGAGAAAGCGCCAAGCCTTCTGATCCATTTCATCAACATGTTTCTCTTTTCCTATGGTGACTCTGGCAATGCAATGCTGTATTCTGGACAGGTGTGTCAACCCAGAGATGGACTGTCTTAGATGGTTACCCTAAGTTAGGAAGTCAGATGTTTCTGTCACCCCCAAAAAAGCCTGTAGCCCGGGAATATAATGATGTAAAATATATGGATATAAGCATGTAAACAACAAAAATGAATTTAAAAAATTTTTAAAAATTGATCAAAAGCAAAAAAAAAAAACCTTTTAAAAAAAGTCTTAAAAAAAAATCCCTTCTAGCTGGGCATGGTAGTACGTGCCTGTAACCCCAGCACTGGGAGGCTGAGCCAGGGATCATTTGAGTCCACAGGTTTGAGACTATCCCGGACAATATAGCGAGACTAGTCGCTAAAAAATAGCTGGGTATGGTGGTGCATGCCTGTAATCCCAGCTACCTGGGTGACTGAGTCTGGGGATCACTTGA
>PVHY01010636.1:38489-51376 GCA_004024945.1 Uropsilus gracilis
TTTTTTTGAGACTAGGTCTCGCTATTTTTACCCGTGGAACCGCAGGCTCTCGTTGCCCGAGGTACCACAGACTCAAGCAGTCCCCAGCCTCAGCTTTCCAGGTAGCTGGGATTACAGGCGCGCGCCACCACGCCCAGCTATTTTTTTTGGAACTAGGTCTCGCTATGGGCCCCAGGCGGCACTCAAACCGCGATCCCTAGCCCCGGCCGCTTCATAGGCTGAAGCTTACCGGCATGAGCCACCGTGCCCGACCTGCTAATTATTTTGAGAAACTGGTCAGTGTTATTCGTAGATCAGTAGGAATGTTCCACTGGGGGAGAATGTGTGCTGGCTTTGGAACCTGCAGGTTTGATTGACATGAGGTGCCTTGTCCTTTTTCACTTTGCAGAAGGGAATTCAGTGTTTCCTGGTAGTGGTTGCGCTGCTGTGTGTGCCTTGGATGCTGCTGTTTAAACCACTGGTGCTACGCCATCAATATTTGCGGAGGAAGCACTTGGTGAGTATATTTCTTGCACAGAAAGTTACTGGAATTTTTTTTTAGATCAAAGCAGTTCTTCATTGGACATAATGAACTGTGCATAACTCTGTGTCCTTGTAAAATGCATTTGTGTCATATCCCAGCATGAGCACTGGGCCTGCTGAAATCAGAGACACATATATTTGCTGCTTGGACATCTGGATTCAGCTTTGAGTGACTAGGGCCATGAGGACACATTTTGACCTTTCATGGTCATGCTTGGTTCTTGCTGCACTCAGCGAACTCCAGGCCTGGGCCTGTCGAGATGCAGCATCAGCCAAAGCAAAGCTGCACTGCTAGTGCAGGTGAGAGAGCCCACACATGTGGTTTGCCCGGGGAGCCACGGGGCTGACACCAAAACATTTTCTTTTAAAATGTACTGTGATACTTTCCCCAACCAGAACATCTGGGGAAAAACTTTGCTTTAAAGCACTTGATTTTTTTTTTTTTTTTTTGCTTTCTTTTGTGAAGCCAGCATACATACGTGTGTTTCCTTAATGTATGTGTGCCTGTGAATTCTACACACACAGTTAAGTTGCCAGATGTTGTTCTGCCAGGATATGCAGTAATGCTTATTGATGACACTGCCTGGGAAAACTCAAAAGATCTTGTTGCATGACTCTCTGTTAGATTATTACTCCTGCAGCCAAGTTACAAGACCCTCCTTCTCCCTTTTCTGACCATCTTCATCCTCCATGTACCCTCCATTCGTCTCCCCCTTCACTCCTCCCCTCTCTTGTTTCCTTCTCCCTTCCTCTTTTCTTCCATTCACTATCAGGAAGGGCAACCTGTGGAGGTCCCAGTCAGCCCAACCCCGAGCCAACAGGGACTAGAGGCAGCAGCGGCTGCAACAGTGAGTGAATTAAAACCAACAAACCATCACATTTCGTTTAAAGAGGTGGCAAAAAGTGCAGCAGAATTCTTTTGAACTGTATTGAGAGCATGGCACATGTGAGTTCTTGGGAAGTATGTCCATGTTACTCATTGAGACCACGACAGAAAAGTTTCCACCTCTTATGAGTAGATTCTTTGCTGTTGGTCTACTAAGAGTCCATTCAAATATGTAAGTACAGTCATGTCTATGGAGGCAGAGTGGCTGTTGTTCCTCTCCAAGTCCCATCATCTTAATCCAAGATGGCAGCTCTTGGACTCATCCACTTTCATGTCTGTATTTTGCGACCATGTATCGAATGATGATTTTTTGGCATGGGGCAAGAACATCTCTGTGATTCCTGACTTCCCTATGCTTTAAAGTTCTGCTTCAGAGTGATGCTTGGACATTTGGTCCTTTTTAGCTGTAATTTCAGTTCTTTCCAGTGGAAGCCTATATATGTCTACTTCTTGTGAGGGGCTCAGACGCCCTTGTGTCCTCAGCTGTTTCAGTGAGACCACCATTCTACCAACTGTCTTGTGTCTGCTCTATCTCTGGTCTAATAACCAAAATCATCTTCTGTTTTGATCTTTTTCTTCCTCACTAACTCATGATTCAGTGTCAGTACTTTGTCCTTAAAAACATCTCTTAACCAAAATCTTGTAATGTACTAAATATCAAATTAGCCTATTCTGTTCCAGTTGATGAAATCTGTAAGATTTTTAAATCTCACCAGTAGTGATTCCTCATGTGCTGCTGTGTACTGGTATCATCATACTCTTAAAGCGAATATTTAGATGTCCATTTTCTTCATAAGATGTTTCCGATCACTTTAAATTTAGAGAACTGCTATACTCATCCTCTTAGAACTAGTTTAAAAGAGCTGATATTTTTGTTCAGCAGATATTTTACTGTTGCAAATATGTGTTTTATAGTTGTTATTTTTAAATTTCTCATGGGGAAGGAGAAAGTGACTACTAGAAAATAATTTGAAGCAGCAACAGTTTGATAACATTCTTTCCATAAGTTCTTCATTCTGCTAACCTTAGTATATTAGAAGTATGCTTCTGAGATCTTGATGCTGTTAAACCTGGCATCTTCTATGACAACTCTCCAAGTTATAAGGTCCCAGTCTGGAAACTGCACATACATAGGACCTTTTTAGCCCACTGGTTCTTTAGCCAAACAGCTGTGTTTGGAAAACAGCCTGAAAGCATCAGGGTGGTCATTCTCCAACAATGCCCCTGGATTCTGGGCACCCAGGCCTAAGATTATGAATGCTGATCCATTTTTATTCTAACCTGTTTTGTTTTGGTTGCCTGTAAGTAGTGTATCACAGTTTAATTTTTCTTTTCTTTTTTTGCTGATGTGTGTATGTCTCATCCCCCTTCCTGTAACTTGTTCCCTTGGTGTCTAAAGGATACTTGTTAGTGCCTGACTGGGAGGTGTAATTTGTCTGCCTCTCAGCTTGTCTGCTGGTTGAGGGAAGCTTCAGAAACGGTCTTCTACTTTCGTTGCCCTGAAGACTGAAACTGGCCTTCTTGACCCTATAGCCCATCCTGGGGTACACTGGAGTCACCCTCTGGCCCCAGAACCCTTTGTTGTATGTTCACTCCTCCTTGAGGGTTGTCAGGGCGTACTATTCTCACGGTCTAGAGGTGCTTCCATGGCTCCTGAATCTGACTGCACATCAGAATTACCTGGTCAATGTTAAATCTGTGTCTTAGGGTATTCAAACTAAACAGATAAGTGAAAAAATGAAGTGGCCCATGACTCTACTAGAAGAAAATCCTTTTTCTAGTAGAAAATCCTCTACTAACATTAAAAACTAAAAGTAATAGAAGCACTTGATTAGGGACACAAAAGTACTGAAAGTCAAAGTTCCTGCCCCTCTCCACTCCCCTCCTCAAGGATGTTATAGCAATACCGTTAACGTTGGGAGGATTGCATTCAAAAGGCTTTCTGCATATGTCAGCATATGCTTATCTATGGATACAGAAATGTGTATGCACTTATATATGTATTTAAAACACAGTGGGACTTGACTTGTGTTTTAAAGTCTAGCACTCTCCTACTCCTTCTTTGATCAGTTTTTTTTTTTTTTTTAGCTTAGTGAATTTCGGAGATTGTTCCATAGTGCTCGTTTTCATAGATGCTCGTTTTCCTAGTTGCCTGGAATTCCATAGACTGTTGGATGTGTGGAAATGACAGTCTTATTTTTCTTTTTCTTTTTTAAATATAATCACATTTTTAGATGATGATGTGTTACTTGTTCCCAGTTCTTTGCTACTACAAATAAACAATGCAGGGAACATCCTTGTCCAGTGACCTTGATAGATTTCATGAGTGTAATGGTTTCCAGCCATGGCATTGATACGTCTCAGAGGGCACATGCATCTTCAATTTTGAGAGACAATCAAAATGATTTAATTTGCAATTGGGGAAATAATTTTTAAGTCAGATTTCCTCAGTCCACCCCGAACCCACTGGATGCATCTCCAAGGATAGTATTCCAGAATCCCCCCCTTGATGCATGGCTTCCAGGGTGATTAGGATGCAACTGGTTTTCTGATCAGCCTATGAGAAGAGGGAGACTGTGCCCAAACATTGAGCTCTGATGGTCAGGAAACTCCAGTGGGGGAGCCACACTAGGAGCAAGGCTGTGAGGGTGCCTCGGAGCACTTGACCAGACCTTTGTGAGCTTTGTTTAAGCCCAGAGGCCCTTTGCGAAGCAGTTCCCAAAAGCTCCCCAGGCAGAAACCTGAAGTGGGTCTGGGGCATGTGTCTTCAGCTCCTTTCTACTACTCTGAGGCAGGTTAGCACAGATTTATAGTGGTCAGATTTAGTCCCTATTCCACCTGGTTCTTGTAGCCAGAGTCCTTTTGACCCAACAAACCCAAGCTTTTCCAAATCAGGTTGTCTTAGAAATTCTGCCTCTGGAGACTCTTCTGAAGATATGCCTAGAACTGAAGAGTAAATACCCAGCAGCATCTACCCACGAGAGACTTGCTCTAAGGCTCTGGAATCCTCCATTGAGGGGAGGAAGCCTCTTTTATATATCCATAGATAGTATTTCCCACCCCAGTTCCGTAATGTCCATAAACTTTTTTCCTTCCCCAACTTAGGAAGCCCTTTGCTCCTGGGCAGAGACCTGGTAGGTTTCTAGGAGAGGAACTTTTGGGCTTCTGTTGAAAGCTTATCCGACCAGGTTACAATTACCATTCATTTGGCTCCCTCCCCCTTAGAAAGTCTGTTCTTAAGTTTCAGTAAAACCTTAGGCCCTTGAAGAAGAGCTACGCTTACTATGAGAGTCTGTTCATACTAAGCTGCTGTTCAAGGAGGATTCTTAGTAGCAGTGATGGGTGGGACTGGTGTGGCCTGGTGCACTGAGCAGAAGGGCAGATCTCCTGTGACACGCAGCATGAGGTGGTCAGTGTAGGCTGGGGCTGGACGGGGTGGTTGGTGGCCGGGATCAGTGGTTTGTTTTTATTTCGCTGGTCAAAGTGGGTTTTGTTTTTGTTGCTAGAATTTATGCTTTTCTGAGGTTTGTGTGTACTAACCATCGCCCTTCCCCACCTCACAGAATGTCACATTAAAGCCCAGGCAAATTCTACTCTTTCTGTTCGCCTGTGTAGGGAACTCTCAACTTTGGTGGGATCAGGGTGGGCAACGGACCAACAGAGGAGGATGCTGAGATTATTCAGCATGACCAGCTCTCCACCCATTCAGAGGACGCGGAAGAGGTAAGATCCAGTGGTGTGGGCATCCTCTCCTTTCACCTCGGGTCAGTCTCGGTCTCGTGTACCTAAGAGACCTTGCTCCAGTCTTCTTGAAAGTGAAAATCCTAGTGCACATGATCTCCCACCTTCTGGACCTCTTAGGGCACCACAACTGTTTCCAGTGGGCCCTGCTCTCAACTCCAGGGGCCTGGAGCCCTCTGTTCTGTTGTCTGACCTCTTGAGTTCCACGTTGCCTGCAGTAGTCTGCTCGCACCTCTCCATGACTCGCTGCTCTCCTCCGACCAGGGCCGACTAGATCTCCACCTCCCGGCTTCCAGCTCTCGTGACCAGAAGCACAGAGCACTTGTGGCAGTCGTGCCGCCCACTCTGAGCATGGGCCCAGCTGTCCCTAAAACCGCTGATACTGTCCTGTCCCACTGACGGGCTCTTGCTACAGATATTGTATTTGAACCTTTCGAAAACATTATTAGCCTACTTTTCACAGGGCTCGTGGACAGTAGTAAAGCCAAGCCAGACTTCTCCTTGAATCCCCACCTCTGAGCTCAGGTTTCAGAACCTCCCTAACTGACCACAAAGCCTCTGAGCTGAATCTGATCTGTTGCTGATAGTCTTTTAGGCAAACAGAATAGGGGTTGAGGATCTAGGTGACTGGACTTTTTAGTCTGACTGGCCTCTTCCTCTACATGTTTAACTTTAAAAAAACAAAACAAAACTGCAAGGGCTGCTGGGTCTTTTAAAAGTACACATGTTAACGCTGTCCATCCTACTGCTGTTGCTTTCTGTGTGCGCGGAGGAGGCCCGCCTCCAACATGTTAGGGCCTGTTACCATCAACAGCCCTGCCCCCCTGCAGCCAGTAGCCTTGCGCTCATGACGTGTGACCTTGTGTGTGGAGTGACTTCCCACTAAGTGTAAATTTGTGTTTTCAAGCCTACCGAGGACGAAGTGGTAAGACCAGCTGGCTTTGCCTTCATGTTTATCTGTGGCTTTTCTTCCAATCCTTGTGATCACTCTGCTGACCCTGCCGCATCCCGGCCACACGTGCCCCACCTGTGCATCCCGCATCTCATCGGCCATTTCTAACCAGTTCATGAGCCCGTGTTCTGAGAGAGCGCATCTCCATCCACTGCATCTCATGTTCGTCACCTTTGTCTTGTCTCATTGACTCTGCTGATCTAATACCTCTGAGAATGGCTTTGAAAGGAGCTCCAAGTAATGTCTGCTTTGGCATTCTTGAAGTAACTCCCTTGGGGAGTCAAATCCCTCTGTCTTCCTCTCCTGTGATGTTGTGGTCGCTCTGCCACTGGGAGTAGCTGTTTCCTCCCTGCTCCTCTGAGTGTTTATGAGTAAAGCTTCCCCTTTCTCCCTGTCTGCCACGCAGCCAGGCTTCCTGCTGCCCTCATCAGCTTGATGGTGCTTGGAGGGAGATTGCCGACCTTCACTTGGGTGGGAGGTAGACAGCTCTCAGGAGGAGGCTTTGCCTCTCAGGTGCATCCCAGAGAAAGTAGTCCATCTGCATGAAGAAAGTTCACGTTACACCAGTCACACACAGACAGGAACAGAGGGGAAGCTGGTTGAGCGCCAGGCCACATCTCGCTCGGCGGTCTCTCAGTCAGCAGCACACATATTTTGAACTGGGTTTTGAAAACACCTTGCTGCACTGTTTGCATCTTCCCTAAAAACTTCTCTCTAAAATACCTAGACCCGTCAACTCCGTCTCCCTCCCGACTCTCCTGGTCCCCTCTCAGAAGGTAGCAGGATGGATGTGAAGGTCAAAACCTTTGCTGTTCTGCCTAAAAGCAGGCAGCGCAGGGTTCCCCTGAAGGCTGGAGAGGCCTCCTTGCTGCCATCCAGGCTGTGTTCCTGGCCTGCCCTTGTGCGCATGGGCCCCAGGGGGGTGCCTGGCAGGGCTGGCTGGGAGGGCACCCATGTCATTGAGGAGCCGGTCACTCCTAAGCACCTCCTGCAGTGAAACTCCTTTTCTAAATGTCTTCCGAGTTGAACCCCCAGTGTCACTATCACAATAGTCCTTAAAAGTCCAGCCTACTTCTAGATTTTCCCCACTTGACTCCGCTGAGCACCCATTTCGCCACGCAGGTCATTGTCCCAGCTGGGTAGAAGCAGCAATCCCTCCTCCCAGGGAGGGCAGGAGGAGCGCTCAGCCCAGTTGCAAACCAGGCCGAGGCCAGTTGATTCTTGGGGAGGCCTCCGATGGCTGTAATCACGCAGCAGGCATCTCCCTGTGCATCTTTTCACCAGGTGCATTCATTCCACCCACTCATTCACCCTCCATGTGACTACATTATATGTAGTGCTGCAGAAACTGAAAGACAGAAAACAGTCCCTACCTTTAAGGAGCTCTTAGACTGAGGAGACAGAATGGGTGACCCTTGCTGTGATCAAAGTGTTCCCCGGATGCAGTGGGAGTACGGAAATCCCTGGGTGGCTTCTCTAAGGGAATACTCTTATTCCTAAGCTCAGTGTGGCCCAGCATGAGGTTCTGTGGAGATGGCATGCGACCCTGCCTGCATGCATGGTTATCAGCAGCAGGCACCCAGGCCTGCAAGCCCATCACGTGTGGGGATCAGCGAGTCTCCAGCTTGGCTGGAGCACAAGGTCAGGGCCAGGGTCAGGCATGAGGTGAGGTCAGAGGTAGGCCGAAACCAGCCATGGCAGAGTCGGGGGGGGGGGGCAGTGATGCTAGAAGAGACTTGACAGCTGTGTTTTGCTCAAACAGTGGGGACGCTGTGGGGCACACTGAACCCAGAAAGGGCGTAGTCTGGAGATGGGATCCACGGGCTGGTAGAATCAGGAAAGAATGCAGTAAGGCATGTACAAACCAGTATGGCCAGGCAGTGTGAGGTCACGGAACTGAGAACTGCAGCCCCCATGGCTCGGTGCGTACAGGCATCGAGAGCCTGATTGACTTCCAGGCTGCAGTTCCCCAGGCATCACTAGTGACAGACGTGGGTCACTACGTCTGTAGGTCTTCGTGGGGTCACAGGAGCTCAGCTGTTTTAGTTTGCGTAGCATTGAGCTTGAAGCATCCGTGGTAGAGATGCCCCAGGGAGAGATGTAGCACAACTGGTAGGAAATAGGTGACTTGGAAATGGAAGTGTCCATTCGGGAGTCCCTCCTGTGGTGGTCATTGAAACCCTAATGGCAGTGCTACAGGGAAGACATCAGGGCTGAGGCTGGAACTCCAGCATTTAAGAAAGAGCCATGATGGAGACCAAGAAGGAACGTCCAGAGAGGTAGGAGGAAACCAAGGGGAGGTGAGTGTCTCAAGGGAGGAAGAAATGGCCATGTTGGCAACACTGTGGGGGCTCATGACACACAACATTAGATCTCATGAAATTCGGGTGAGCGTGCCCAAAAGGGCTGCTTGTGGAGCAGAGGGTAGAAGCCCAGGGAGCAGCAGGTAAGGCGTGGCCGGGTGCTGAGGAAGGGGACAGAGAATGCAGTGATCCATGGTCAGTCACAGTCGACTCTCACAGGCAGGTCTGAGGAGCAGACTCCTAAGGGCTTTACTGGGTTTCTCAGCTCTCACCCCACAGTTATCTCCCAACCTTGTCCAACTGAGAAAACTCGTCCAAGGCAGGAAGCTTTCTCCCTCCTCTCCATTTTTCTTTAAGTGACTGCTCTCAGCGAACTCTGGGGTAAAGGCCTGCGCTTCTGGCACTGGTGGTCCTCTCCTTCCCCTGAGCATAGGATTTGGGGTGTCCGCCAGCAATGGTGGGAAAGCGCTCTTAAACAGCTTTGTTGGGATTGAGGTGACTAGGTTCACCCCAGTTTTCATGGTAGCCTGGAGGCTGGGAGAGCCTGTTCCAGGAGTTCCCTAGAGCTGAGAGAGATGACGGAGAAAGAAGTGGTTGCCCAGTTATGGAGTGTTGGCCTGTCCACTGTCTGCACCTCTAAGACCTGGGCTGCTCAGCCCTCCCGGCCAGCCTCTTCGCCCATCCTGCCCTCATGCAGATTCCCAAGGCAAGTCTGGTTGTTGTCCTTTGGGAGCTGAGTTACATGGGCCTGGAACAAAGTGTGGTGAAAAGTAGAGTGACCTGAAGGTGGTGGGGGCTGGGGGAGGGGCCCAGAACAGAGCCCCCCTGTTCAGTGGCTGATGACTGCCCCACCATTGCACCTGGAGATTGTCCAGCCCCACCCCTTTATTCTGCAAATAATCTGCATTGAAAGGAAAATTTGGGGGCAAGACAGCATGAGGAAAACAGAAATAAACAGAAAAAAACAATAGCTGTTCTGTCCAGTCTTAACTCTCAGAGTGGGAATTTGCAACACTTTGGCCAACATTTCCCTCTGTAATCTTCTCAGAAGTCACAGAAGCAAAAGGAGATTATCAGCTCCCAGCAGGTTATAGAAAGAAGTGAAGAGGCTCTAGAGGGCTAATCTTCTCCAGGCAGCTTCCAGCCTGTGGTGCAGCCTGGGGAAGAGCCCTTCCTGGCCTCCCAGCGCTTCCTCTCACACCAGCACTTGGGAGTCCGCTGAAGCAGGTCCAACAGCTGGTCCATAGGGCCCGTCCTTAGAGCCCCAGGTCCTGACAGCTTGAGTGTCCAGTTCCTACTCCACTCTCAAGCTAACAACAACCCAACAGAGAGAAAAAGCATGTTGAGAAGATTGACATGCAGATGCAGTTCATTCAAATAATAGTGTTTTGAGGAGAATGGGGTGTCCCAGCCAGGGGCTCAGCTAGGCAGGATGTTTGGGGATGGCACAGTGCAGTCACCTGCGTGCAAAGCTGGGTCTCCTGGTCCACATAACCGTTAGCACCGACCCTCAGACACAAGATGGCAAGTAGCCATGGCTCAGACGTCTCCTGCACCTTCCCCTCAGCCTTACATGTTCTCTCTCGCTTCCTCCCACGACAGTTTGACTTTGGGGACACCATGGTCCACCAGGCCATCCACACCATCGAGTACTGCCTGGGCTGCATCTCCAACACTGCCTCTTACCTGCGGCTCTGGGCCCTCAGCCTCGCTCACGCACGTGAGTCTCAGATTGAAGACTGGTCTTCCCATCTCTGCGCACCCTCTTGGGGCGGGGGCTTAAATAGATGGAAATTCCACACAGAATCTAGCATTATTCAGGCCCTTAGTTTTACCAGGGAGAACCATGTCCAAATGGGCAGATCGGTACTTCTCTAGACTAGTTGTAGGCCGTGGTCCCATCAGGCCACGGGAGTGAGAGGTGGAGGGGCAAAGCTGTTGTGGAAATGAACCTCTTGTGTCTCTCCCTGCTCCCAGAGCTGTCTGAGGTACTCTGGACCATGGTGATCCACATCGGCCTGAGTGTGAAGAGCATGGCGGGAGGCCTGGCGCTGTTCTTCATCTTCGCCGCCTTTGCCACCCTGACTGTAGCCATCCTCCTGATCATGGAGGGCCTCTCGGCCTTCCTTCATGCACTGCGGTTGCACTGGTGAGGATACATGGTGGGGAGGGGGAGGCAGAAGGTGGGGACATGGCCTTAATGCCACTGAACACAGCTTTACTTTTGTGCTGGGTCCAGTCTCTTCACTAGGAGGTGTTTGCTCTCACACTGGCACACCTGAGGACCCGTCTCAGCAGTTAGCATCAGGGACTGTCCCAGGAAAGCACAGCTTAATATCTTTTTTTTTTTTTGAGGCTAGGCCTCGCTATTTTGCCCAGGTCAACTGCAGGCTCATGTTGCCTGGGGTACCATGGACTCAAGCGATCCCCACCCTTAGCCTCCCAGGTAGCTGGGATTACAGGCGTGCACCACCATGCCCAGCTATTTTTTGAGACTAGGTCTCACTATGTTGCCCCAGGCAGGTCTTGGGTCTCGAACCCACGGACTCAAGCGATTCCTAATCTCAGCCATGCTCTGTAGCTGCGCTTAAAGGCACGCACCACCATGCCCAGCTAACACAGTTTAGTTTTCACAGGCTCCAGAAAGAGTTCTTCCGAGGTCTCTAGGTGCTGTCAGGTGCTCTCCTTGACCTCATGATTCTTCAGTGCTCTTGTCTGTGGCTTAAAGATGCTCCTGAAATCGGGGGACGTGGGTGTCAGTTTCATTTTGCTCTGGTACATAACCTTCTCCTGTCTTCAGAGTAATGAAAGTAGTTCTGGTATAGACCCAAGTCCAGGGAAGCGCGAGAGTTCCGTCACACATGGAACGTCCCACTTCTGTCTTTGGGTAGGGGTGCTGGCAGCTCCGTGTGTGTGAGGGGTGGGTGAGGGGATTGCTGGTCCCAAGCATGTAACTCATGTAGCTCAGAAAGCCCCTTCTTCACAATGGCGGGTCTGAGGTTGGCTGGTTTTCTTTGCCTTGTGCCTCTTGCTGGCTCTGCTGAGGTAGCTCCGTCCCAGACAGTGGGAGAACCAGGGTCTGCGCTGGGCTCTGACTCCATGGCCTCAAAGTGGGGTTGCTGGCTTTGGCAAATAAATTAGAGGACACCAGTCAAATCTGAATTTGACAAACTATCATTTTTTAAAGCATAATTTCCTAACATGTGCATGAGACACGTTAGTACTAAAACCCAGATACGCCACACGTGATCTGGCTACCTGCCCTCTGTCAGTCTCTGTCTCCATGTTATGATTTCCCCCTCTTTTTCTGGGTCTCTGATCCTCTTCCCAGAGGAATACACACATACTCCCAGTGTGGGCACAATCTTTCCTATTTAGGGGATCATTAACTCGCTGACCCCTTCCTTAGGAACCCCTAGATGAGCTGATCTGAGGTGTTAACAGCCTCAGGGGCAGAAGAGGGCCTTGAGTGTGGGCCCCTGAATTCTCCAGAAAATCTAAAATCCGAAGATTTTAGAAATCTCAAGAAAATCTAAAATCTAAACCTCTTCCCCACTCTCATTTTTACCCTGGCTTGGTTACAACCCAGCCTTCTACCGCTCTAAATTTACAGAGGGGGAAGAGAGGTATAGGCTGAGACGTGGCTGGAACTTACTCTTCCCTCAAAAGCTCCTTTAGAAGAATGTGTTCTGCCACGTCAGGGAGTGTTGCTTTCTCCGGGCTGGCTTCCCCCTCTTGGTGGCCTCTCCCCCCTCAGCTGTTGTTTACTGTGGAGCCTGGAGGTTAGGAGGACTGCGTGCCTCAGACTGCTGGCGGGGTCCCCTGTCCTCAGCTTATCAGCATGCTCTCCCCAGCACACTTCCTCAGCTGCTCTGTGTGAGGGAACCTCTCTGTAGCCAGCTTGTGGTGACTCACTTTTTCTTGCCCTCTTGGCTTCCTTCCTTTCCTATTTACTTCTCTGTCTCCTGAGCTTGAGGGAACAGTTACCACCCCACCTTGAATCCAGTCCAAGTGGAATCTGTCACCTCCTCCGAGGTGGGGTGGGGAACCATCAAGGAACTGTATCCAAACTCAGCAGCAGCAAGCCAGGCCTGGTGCCGCAGGAGGAAGGCTGCCTGGGCCTGGCCGTTTCCATAGTAAGCTGAGACCTTTTGGGGTGTCATGTTTTGCTGCCAGATGACTTCTTCCTCAGCTCCCCTGTGGCCTTTGAGTGAAGGTGTCATCTCAAATCCTCCTGACCAGACCTGAGGAAGTAACAAGAGAGCAGGCTTTAAAATTAGGCCAAAGCGGCCGGGGCCAGGGATCGCGGTTCGAGTCCCGCCTGGGGCCCGTAGTGAGACCTGGTTCCAAAAAAACAGCTGGGCGTGGTGGCACATGCCTGTAATCCTAGCTACCTGGGAAGCTGAGGCTGGGGATGGCTTGAGTCCGTGGTACCCCGGGCAACGAGAGCCTGCGGTTCCACAGGCAAAAATAGCGACACCTA
>PVHY01010637.1:0-17293 GCA_004024945.1 Uropsilus gracilis
ACTTATATTGTTAGTTACACCTAGGATAAATCTGCAATCTGTTGATATGTTAATTCTCAGTGAAGGGATAACAAAGTAAAAGATTGATGCTTTTGGGAACTTATATTGTTAGTTAAAATACACCTAGGATAAATCTGCAATCTGTTAATTGCATATACTCATAGAATGCTGATATAATTGCCTAAAACACTATATATATATCCAAAAAAATCTCAAATAAAGCGCAACAGATTCATCACCCCTTGAGTGTGTGTCTGTTAGCCATTCGCCAGCTCCTGTGTCTTTCCTGCCCAGCTGAACTCTGGTCATCTGGCCTGTGCCCTCGCCCGGCCGGTCCACAGCATATCACACAATCAGGTTGGGCCCAGTAAAAAAAAGTCGGCATTTGGAAAAGACAGGGGTCATTCAGAGTACAGCGTGTTTGTGTCATGGATGTGTCGCTGAGCTCAGTCTACCTACAGTAAACATAATAAAATGTACGAATGTTGTGCTAAGGGGAACTGTGTCTTTATATACTGGTTTGGCACCCCTCTAACCACTGCATTTAAAAAGGAGCAAAAAGAAAAAACACAAATTTTCATACTTTGCCATAGAACACCCAGAAGTCCTTGACACAGAGGACTTCATTTTACATAATCTGTGCCCATGGGAAACTCTTCACTTGTCCCCCAAATAGTCATCCCTTGGAGAGGGCTCAAGAAGGGAAACAAGGAAAATCATCTGCAGCAGCTACATAGAAGCTGACAATGTAGGTCATACATGTAAAATATTTCTTGAGATCTCTAGAAACATCAAATATTGGACTTCTGAAAAGAGTTAGGGTTGCACAAGAGAAGTTACGAGCAAGAGCAAGAAAAATATAAGTGACTTGATGTGAACTGGCCAGTGTTTTAAAATTATATTGCATAAGGACTGTGTAATTAAAAAAAAAAGTCAAATAGCTTTTCAATTTAGATGTCTTGTAACTACTACCACTATTTATGTTCTTGAAATAAATTGCAAAGATAAGTTTCAATACCCTCCACACTGTAAGTGAAAAGGTATTCTTAACAGGAGAGAATATAAATGATAGAATTTTAAATACAACTTAGAATATGATGAACTGTGAGTTGTTAGGGCAATTAATATCCTGTAGAGCTTCAAGCCTTCCATTTCTTTCTCCCATGCTCTTGCTTACTGCTAAGCATATTCTTTCAAATATTTCAAGATTTGTGGTTAAGAGATCAAGTCTGCATGAATATGAAGGTTTCATACTAGAAAATGTCAATGAGTTGAAGTTCACAAAGAAAACAACAAAGAGAAAAATAGTAACTAAATCATAAATGAGCATATTTTTCTTCATCTTTTATGCATCACAAATTCACTTTATGATGACTGTCACTGTTTTTTAAAGGAATTTCTCCTAACGGACCTTGGAGCTTTTTAACTACTTTTTACATTTCTAAAATTACCTTATACTACTTCTAAAACTTTATTTCCTTTAAATGTTAATTGCATACTTAAAGGTTAGTTAAGTGAAGGTATTGAACCATAATGCCCTTTCCTTCTTGCCAAAACATAACCTTTCCTTTTTGTCTTATATCTCATTAAGTCAATTTAGTAGTAGGAGAGCCAAGATGGGTTCAGGTGATTTAGGCTTAATTTCCCACATAAATAGATTGGAGCCAGTTTTTTGTTTTTTTTTTTTTAAATTATGATTTACTCCTTCAAATATATATAATTACAGTATATATTCAGGATTAACTGTGTGTATACATTTATATCAGCATTATTTTAACTCACATTGAAAAATATTTTATTTCTCCAAAATCCAAGATAAAAAGCATATCTCAAAAATTCCTGGGTAAACCTATTATCCTAATATAACTCTCCCCAATTTTGCATGACCAAAAATCTTAATGAATCAAACAGAATTTATTATATGTTTCTCAACATTTTTATGGCATTAAAAACTTGGTGTGTACATATTTAATATTTTTAAATCATATTAACATTTTTGTTCTTTGCTTTAAGTAGCACACATGTTGAAGTCAGGTCTGGTTTGATACTTACTTTGTGTTTCCTCCATTCACTTAACTAATATATACTGCCTGCTGATTACGTTATTGCCACTACAGTAGTCTCTGGAGACTGTGTCTCACGAAATTATAGGCCTTTAAGAAACATGCATTCTCTTGCCTACACAGTAGAACCACCATCAACATATGACTGACAGTAATTTTTGTTTCACTTGATCCAAAATATATTTCTTATCAGGTGGTCATGCTACAATTTTCTCCTTTTCCTTTGAAATTACTAACATTTTATAACTCCTAAAATAGATCACAAGAGACTTCTAAAGCATGTTAAAGTGGTGATGCACTGGCCTAAAGCACTCGGGGAGAGTTTTTCTTCATGTAGCCACTCTTTTCAAAAAATATTAGTTGGTGAAAGGACACATAAGCAATGAAAGCCTCATTGAAAATGAGAAAATTCTTTGGAGTATCACAATTGTGACTTACAATGATGCTGCCTTTTACAGCTTCCCTACCTATTTAATCTTCAACTCGGTGCAGGTAGGGGGACTTGTCCTAAAGAAATTATTCTCAATTCCTAGGCTTAACATTAACTCTGTTCCGTAGGAGGCTCATTGATTCTCTAAAGATCAATACAACCTCAGCACTAATAATACAAAATGAACAGCTTCAACCCTCACTACTCTTACCCATCTTCAAGTTCCAAGTTTCTAATTGGCATTCCCACCCAGATTTCCCATAATTAATTCAAACTGAACAAATCTAAAGAAGAATTCTAACTCTGACCTCTCATCCCTCTACCTCCTTTCCATGTCTCACAGTGTAGGCACTGCCAAACAGGACTGTCATCCTCTCCACCTCTGAAGCTTTCAAATAGGCAATTATCTACCACTCAGTCACAAGTTCTGGTGATTCTTTCAGGCTAAGTCATCTTTTGGTTCAACCCTTCTTTTACACTCTACACTGAAAAATCTGGACCAGGGATATCACATGGCATTTAAATATCCCAGCTGGAGCGGGTGGGAAGGGGAGGTGGTGGGTGACTCCCAGGGACTGAAATGATGTAAAATAATAATAATAATAAAGCAGATATTGGTTTAAAAAATAAATAAATAAAAATAAATAAATATTCCCTGACTTAAGTTCAATTCAATTCTTCAAAGTGTCCTAGCTCACAGAGTAATGGTAGATTAATGGAGATCACAGATGTATTTACAACTTCTGTAATTATAAAAGGAGAAATTGTAACTACTTTATACATAAAAATTCAATCCCTGCTAATGTCATGATCCTATTTGCAGGAGAAATATATTGCTTTCTAAAATAATTTATATGAATTATTATTAATCTGAAAGATAATTACAAAAAGTATTCCTTTGGTGCTAATTATCTTTTATTTTGATTATATCCCACTCTGTATTCTAAAATAAAAATGAGAGATCATATTAAGCCTAAAACATGACTTTAATAATTAAATATAGAACATACAGAATAGTGATTTGGTTATTTCATAAAACACATTTGTTTCAAGCAATACGGCTAACTAGTCAAATGACTTACCTAGTCAAATGACTACCCAGTCAAATGAGCAATCAAATTGACCAGGTACTGTCAATGTAGAAAAAAAGCTAAAATGCTAATTACAATTCTTTAAAAAATATATAGATAAAAGCAAAGTTGGCAAGCAATTAAGAAAAATTCCCATATTAAAAAAAATTTCCTCTTTCCCGCTTAATAAAAAAAAAAACAAAAAGACTAATTCAAAGATCTAACCAAACAATTCATGTCTAGAACTGCCTAGGAACATCAACCAAATTCCAAACTGGCAAAAACATAAAATTCCCACAATATCAATTGCTTTTTTCCAGGATGTAGATCATTGGTTTTCAACAATATTTTCTTACAAAAATAACCTGGGGAACTTTTTTTTTATTAATTTATTTTATTTCTATAGATGTAAATATATGTAATAATAACATATATATAATATAGAATACTGTATATATTGTATTACATATATTACATCATTGCATTTCCACAGGGTTCTCCCTCCACACTATTACCTGTGAATCTTCATCTCCATTTTCTTGTGCTCCTCCCTTCTCTGATTTCTCCCTCCTCCCTGTCCCCTCCCTAGGAATCTTTAAGAAAATGATTTAAAAAATAGACAAAGCAATCTAAGGAAAAATGAACAATTTTAGAGGCAAAATAACTCCTGATTTCACATTATAGTATTAATTTAACAGTAAAGTACTTGTATGAAAACAGAGTATAGCAAGATAAAACCAAACCAAATTAAACCATAGAAATTTGACTGCAGAAGTGTGGCTCTCAGAGGGGTAAGGAGGAGTAAACTGGGAGAAGGCACAATTGTCTATGATGGTGCCTGGGTGGTGGGTGAGGTACAGTAACATACATCTGAAGGGCACAATGTTACAATTCTAAAACATATATAGTATTGTAAACCAGATGTTACCTTAATAATAATGGTAATAATAATAATGGTATCTCTTTTTTAAAGAGAGATATAACTCATAAGCATATGTTCATGCAAACACGGCTATTATTAATTAGCATGATTAGGACAAACACTGCAATAAAACTAAAATCTAGCAAACATCCAAATAGACACTAACAGAATGGAAAAATAAGTCAGGAAACATTCCTATTATTGTATATTATGTAAAAGAAAAAAAGCACATATCAAAATGGATTACTCTAAAGTTGAAACATTTAGTAAAAGAAAATGTATGCAGTATAATAAAGAAAAAAAACCCACAAAACTAAACATATACTTTTCAGATACATAGATGGGTGACAAAATTACAAAGAAAAAAGTAATTAAAAAAGAATTAAAAAATCAGAATAGTGTTATTTTTCAGGAGAGAAATAAACAATAGATTTGATACATACCATTGATATAGGCACACATGGTTACATTTTATTCATGGTACACACTGAGCTGATTGTTAGAGAAGTATCCTATGATCCCTTAGTATAAATTAATAATCTGTTCTCAGATAATCTTGATCACTTTGGAAAGATTTATATGTTGTCTTAAAACTTTCAACTTTAGCACTTACACACTTTTACTCATCTGATTGCTTGGATATTAATTTCTTCTGTTTATTCAAGGATATTTTTAGGTCACCATCACCTACATAATGACACTTCATATTTGCAATGTCTATATTTACACCTCACTTTACTTTTCTGCTATGAATTAAGAAGAACTGAACTCATTCAGTTCATACTTCATTTATTGACTTACTTTTCTTTTAATTGGAAGGACATTGGTTTACATTCTTAGTATCTTGAAAATGTAGGATCTCCTCCTTCAGGTATAGTCACCATAATGTACACACCACCAATGCACCCAGACTTCCACCATAGTCCCCAGTGCTGGATGCTTTAGTTCTATGGCCAGATTTCAAGGATCAGTTTTAAAGCTTTTCTTTGACTATTTCTTTACTTTTTTTCTATATTTCACATGTATATATGTAACTACCACATATTCTTGATCCATTTATCTGTTCTTGGGCACAGAGATCATTTTCATATCTCAGTTATTGTAAAAAGTGCAATACACATGGGAGCTAGTGTTTTGGTATTTGTTTTTTGGATAGATGCCTAGAAGTAGTCACATGGTAGATTTAGAATTAGTCTTTTGAGGAACTGCCATACTACTTTCTCTAGGGGCTGGACTCATATACTTTCCCACCAACAGTGTAAGAGAGTTCATTTTTCTCCACCAACCTCACCAATATTTGTTTCTAGTCTTTTGGATATGAACCATTTTCAAAGTTTAAGGTTGTATTTAATTTTGGTTTTATTTTGCATTTCCCTGATAAGTAATGGGGAGTATTTTCTCAAGTGCCTGTTGGTCATCTGAATTCCTTCTTTGAAGAAATGCCTATTTAACTCTTATGCTCATTGTTTTTTGATTGGGTTATTTAATGTTGAGTTTTATGAGCTCTTTGTAAATGTTTGATATCAGTCACTTGTCAAAAGTATAATGTGCAAATAATATTCTCCCATTCAGTAGGGTATTTCTTCATGAAAGTTATGGTTTCTTTTACAGAAAGAAGCTTTTCAGTTTAATGTAGGCCCAGTTGTTAATGTTTTGTTTTTCTTGCTGCTGGGATGAATCCAAAAGGACATGCTTATGTTTTGAAGTGCATTCCCTATCTTATATGTGTAATATGGTTTCAGGTATTATATATATATATATTTTTTATCCACTTTAAGTTGACTATCCATTGTGTAAGACAGTAGTCTAGTTTCTGTCTTTTGCATGGAGCCATCCAATTCTCCTAACAACATGTATTGTGAGGCTTTCTGTGTTCCAGTGTATATTCTTGGCTCCTTTGTCATAGGTTAAATATCCGTATGTGTGCAGACCATTTCTGGTTCTTCTGATCTATTCAACTGGTTCAAGTGACTGTTTTTACTCTAGCATTATGCTGTTTTAGCTATTATGGTTTTATAGTATAGTTTGAAGTCTGGGAGTATGACATTGCCATTCTCCCTCTGTTTCATCAGGATAACTTTGGTTAGCTGGCGTCTTTTGCAGTGACATGAATTTCAGTAATGTTTACTCTATGCATTTGAAAAATGTCATTGATATTTTTATTTGGAATGCATCAAATCAGCATTTTGTTTTAGGTAGGATGACCATCCGTGAGTAGGGAATTAACTTTCCATTTCTTTATAACTTTTATATAATTAAAAAATATATACACTTTTATTGACTAAGTTTTGTTTACATTTGCCTTTTGGGTGTTCCTTCCCCCTCCCCCATATTACCCCCCTGGTCTCTCCCTTCTTTCACTGCCTTTTATTGTTTAATTTTTAATCTTTTGGGTTCTTCCTCTTCTTTCCTGTAGCAATGTCCTTTTGTCCAGTGTGGATGTAGTTTTCTGGGACACAGTGGCCTGTGCTTAGTTTTCCAAGTGTCTTTATGCTGCACCCTCAACCGCTCCCCGCCACCCTAGCACTCCCCAAACGCCAAAGGAAGCATAGCAGGCTGGGCAGCCAGGGGCTCAGACCCGGCAGCATAGCTGAACTGGGCATGTGGGCAGGGTTACCCCCACCTTCCCCAGGCACCTCGTGGTATGGTGGCTTGGGGGCACCCCTATTCTCTCCCCGCAACCCTGGCATGCATGGGGTCTCCAATACCTTGCGCTGTGAACCCCAAAAGGAGCATGGCAGGCTGGGTAGCCAGGGGCACAGAGCCCAGCATCATGGCTGAACCAGGCATGTGGGCGGGGTTCTTATATATAATTTTAAATAATGTCTTCAAATTAAATAATAAATTTTATATTATCGTCACCTCCTTAATTAGGTTTACTCCAATTTTTTTAATCATTTGAATATAAAAAAGATCATTTTCTTAATTTTTTCTGCTTCTAACTCATTGTTTGCATATAGGAAGACAACTGATTTTTGTGTATTGATTCTTTAACCTGACAATTTGTCAGGTTTATTGTTATAATTAGCTTTTCAGTGGCATTCTTAGGGTTCTTTTTGTATAATATATTATGTTATCTACTATAAATAATAGTTTTACTTCCTGTTTTATGATTGGGATTCCTTCAATTTATTTTTCTTGCTTACCTACTCTACCTGGGATTGCCAGTATGTTGAACTGTTGTGGTGATGGTTGACATCCTTGTCTTCTGCATTATCTTACTCTAAGATTTCAGTTTTTCACAATTGAGAAATATGTTCACTGTGGGTTTGTCATATATGACTTTTATTATGCTAAGATATACTCCATTTATACACTTTTCTCAAGGGTTTGGTGGATGCTGAATCTTATCAAATGCTATTTCAGCATCTATTGATATGATCACATGGTTTTATTTTTCTTTTTGTTGATGTGATGAACTATTTTGTTGGTTGATTTTTGAATGCTGAAACATCCTTATGTCTCTGGAATAAATCCCACTTGTCATGGTATATAATGATTTTAGTGCATTATTCAATTCAGCTTGCTAAAATTTTTTGAGGGTTTTTCATTTTGTGCTTATTAGGAAAATTGGAATATAGCTTTTTCTTTTATTGTTATCTTTGAATTTAGTATTACAGTAAAGATATATTTTTGGAAATATTCACATTCTCAAAAATTGAGTACTGAAACAGTATCGGTATAAGTTCCTTTGAATATTTGGTAGAATCCACTCGTGAAGCTACCTGGTACTGGATTTTTGAGGAGGGGGACAAGTTTTGGTTAGTTTCAATATATTTTCTTTTGATTGGTTTGGTCAGACTTTCCATTTCTTCCCAGTTCACTCTTGCAGGGCTGTAGATTTATAAAAATGTTTCTAGTCCATCTAGGTTATTGAACTTGTTAGCACATAAATATTCATAGTGATTTCTTATTACCCTCTGATATTTTTGTAATACTTATTATGACTCTTTCACTTGTTTCTGATCCTATTTATTTGAGTTTCCCCTCTTTTTCTTAGACAGTCTAGACAAAGTTTTGTCTATTTTCTTGATATTTTTCTTCAAAGACACAGTTTTTGGTTTTACTGATTCTTTAAACTGTCCCTGGATTTTTATTTCATTCATTTGTACTCCAATTTTTATTATTTTCCCCCCTGCTACTGACTTTTGGTTTTGTTTCTTCTTTTTTTATTATCTAGAGGTGAGAGGTAAGGCTTTGTATTTTAGCTATTGCTTATTGCTTAATGTTGACTAATATTGCTATATGCTTCTCTCTTAGGATGGCTTTTGCTAGGTCACATAATTTCCAGAGGGTTATGTCCTCACAAAAAAAAAAAAAATTAAGAATTTTTCAAATCTAGATCCCCACCCTCTAAGAAATATTAAAAGGAATGTCAGTACTTCAGCCAAATAAAGGAATACCCACAAAGAAATGGATAAGGAAAGAGGTTGAACATAAGGACAAAACAGCAACACACATTCATATATCAATGATTACTCTAAATGTATGACTAAATCCACCAATTAAAATAGTTTGAAGAATTTTCAATTGAATATTTCTTGGTTGTTGAAACTTTCTATTCCCTTATGATCAATTTTTTTTAATTGAGATAGTGTTGGTTTGCATCACTGCATATTTAGAGGTACGTTTCACACTTCCTCTGATATATCTTACTTAAGTGTATCATTCCCACTTCCAAAGCACCAATAATTTTCTACTAAAGACAACTGGGATCCCTCCCTCTTTTGATACCCATTTCTTCCATCCACTCTGGTAGCCTCAATCATACAATGAGATTTTGTGGTTTTATTTGATTTAACATTGTTCTTTTTTCCATTTGCTTCTCTATATTCTATACATGAGTGAAATCACCTGGCATTTGTCTCACTCCGTATGACTTAATTCCACTTAGCATAATTCCCTCAAGTTTCATACAAACTGCAAATGACAAAGTTTCACTTCATTTTTATTACAGCTGAGTAGTATTTCATTGTGTGTTTATTACATATATTATCAACTGAATCATATGTACGTAGGCATTTTAATTGTTTCTGTAACTTAGTTATAGCAAATGGTGTCACAATGAACATAAAAGTGCATATATATAATTTATATATATTTATATATACTTAGTTATATATAAATATACATATATTTAATTTAGTGTTTTCACCTCGCCATAACAAAAGACATGAGAAACCCACAGCGAGCATCAACTTCAATGATTAAAAACTGAAAGCTGTTCCTTTAAGATCAGGCAGAAAGTGGAAGAACAATTCTACCACTACTAGTCAACACAGTATTAGAATTCCTAGCTGGAGCAATTAGGCAAGAGAAAGATATAAAGCAAATACAATTTGGAAACGAAGAAGCACAATTATCATATTTTGCAGGTGACATGATAATATACATAGAAAATATCCACTGAAAAAAACCAACTGAAACAATATATCAGTGTAATGAAAAGGCAGGCTAAAAAGTCAACATATAAGAATTGGTTGTGTCCTTATACAAAAACAGTGAGTTAAAAGAGAAAGAAAGAAAACAATCCCATTTGCTATTGTATTCAAAAGAATTAAGTACTTAGGAATATTGTTAATAATGGAGATGAAATACCTGTATAATAAAATTTATAACACGTTGTTAAAAGAAATAGAAGATAAAAACAGATGGAAACAAAATGAAATGGAAAGGTAGTTCTTGCTCCTGGATTGGAAGAGTTCATATTGTTAAGATTGCCATCTTTC
Source organism: Uropsilus gracilis (assembly GCA_004024945.1). Classification (NCBI taxonomy): domain Eukaryota; kingdom Metazoa; phylum Chordata; class Mammalia; order Eulipotyphla; family Talpidae; genus Uropsilus; species Uropsilus gracilis. The sequence goes on from PVHY01010637.1 coordinate 10,215, forward strand.
CTAAGGCAATATATCGTTTTAATGCAATATTTGTTAACGTTTTGATGGTATTAAAAAATAAAACATATTTGGAATGTATATGGAGCTATGAAAAACTTCAAATGGTAACACGAATACTGATAATAAAGAATGGAGAGTCCCAGATTTTAAAGTATAGTAAAAAATTGTAATGATTAAAACAACATGGTGGTTGGAGAAAAGCAGACATACAGACCAATGGAATATAATTCAGAGGCAGAAAATGAATATAAAAGGATGCCTACTGATCAGTACTTGTTAATCTTTTTGATAATAACTAGACTTATAGGTAATAGTTCATTGTCATTTTGATGTGCATTTTCCTGAAGATATGGGATGTTGAGTACCTTTTTACTTGTTCACCTTTAAAAAAATGTTTATTCAGCATTTTGTTTCTGCTATTTAGTTATATGATTGCTTTATATATTTTGGAAATTAAACCCTTGTCAAATATGTGGTTCACAATTAGTTTCTCCCATAATATAGGAAACATTTATAACCCTTGTGGATTTAGTTCCTCCCCTAGGTTTAAGGATAGTAGCCTCTTTTTGGATTTATCATGTACAAATATTTTCTCCTACTCAGTAAGGTGAATTTTCATTTTAGTGATAGTCTGTTTCACTGTGTAGTATCTTTTTTTTCCTTTGTACTGTTAACAGAGTCCTTTGTGCATTATGCTATAAATGATCACTAATCTGGTCACGTTTGGTGTAGTCTACTTTCATAGCATTCTATTGAATGTATCTTCTGTATTGCTCTTTTGCCTTATTTAATCCCATTATTGTTTAAATATTCAATGCCTAGCTATTGCTCCTTTATTTCTCAAGTTATTCTTTTTTTCTGCATTTGCTGCATTTTGCTTCATGTCTTAAATTTATTTATCATTGAAATTTTGAATTTTATGTTTCCTTGGAAGTTTAGATTATCCATATATTTATATTAAGTTTTTCAAAGTGTTCTCTCCTTGTGGTGACAGATCGCCTTGGGATCACAAATTGCTGTTTTCTGTTTTTTGCTTTTGTGTTAACAAAATGCCTAATTTAAATGACTATTTTACATTGTTACATATTCTTTCCAAGAATTCTATGTTATCTAGAAGCTTCCATTAGAAGCTTCAAGGCCAGACCAAGAAAGCATGTTATGGGGGAGAAAGGTACTTCTCCTGATCTCCACCATGGTCACCATCAACCAGAATATCCTTTGTTAGCAGACTCTGTTCACTTTGGTCACTTGCTGTTCGTGAAAATACTCTGTAAGCCCCAAGGTCCAGAATGGGGAGACATGGATGCATGTTCAGTATTTCTGAAACCCATAGTTGAGACGCCTAATACTGAAAAAGCTAAGAGTGGAATATTCCCACAGAGGCCACATTTCCTCCACTGTACAGCAAAGTATGTACCCAAAAAAACACAATTTCCAAGCCACTGACTTTGGTTGCCTTTGAAAAATTGGCATAGAAAACCTACTGGGTAGATGGTTTACTATTTTACAATTTTGCCTAGTAAGAGCCATTTGTCAATGTGTGAAAATAACATTGGCTGTCACAACCGATGTAGTAGGGGTTGGGTATATCTGCTATGTAGTATATAGAGGCTCAGATTACTGTTAAACATTCTACAAAGTATCAAACAAAACTGCACAAAAAAGGATTATTGGGCACAAGACACCAATAGTGTTCAATTTGAGGAACCTGTCAACATACACTTTTATTACTTATCAAATAATTTTAATTATATAATATTTAGGACATATCAAAATATTTACATAAGATAATGAACCTATGGTGCCTACCACTGAACTTAAAGAACAAAGAACATTCAGTCTTGTTTGTCTATTCTTCTTAGGATTGCTGAAATAATTTTAAAGGAATTAGTAAAATAATTACTGCTATATCTATATTATACACTGTTAATATATGCTTTAGCATGTTAACTACTCTATATGATGTTGAATTATGCTATAAATATCACATGACTTTAATATATTTGATGACTAGGTATATTTCTAAGGAAATGTACAAAACCTGGAATTAGAATATTTCAGAGAGCACATGGTAAGTAAATAAATAATCCTTATATTCAGAAAGGAACGTTTTAATTACTTCCTCAGTGCACAATATAGAGGTGCTTTTATAGACATAATCAATTACAGAGGTTATAATTACTCATTAAATAAGTAGTCAATGAGTTTTAGATTGAAAGCAAATTCATACAACACAAAACAATTTAAGTAGGCAGCTAGTAGGGAAAAAAGGTTTGATAATTCTCTAACTGTTCATTTCACAGAGGGCAATAGAGACTGAACTCTCTGACCTACATTTCCTTTAGACTAAGAGACTTTATATGTTTTTGTCCAGAGGGAGCTTCACTGCTACAAGATAGAGTGGGGGGGTTGATATAACTTCACCTCTCATTTCCTAGCTTGGGATTCTGGAAGTGTGTGTAAGGAAAAAGAGTGTACATTCCAGTTTCTTCAACTGCAAGGCAATTCCTGGACTACCCCAAATATCATGTAATTTCATTACACACAGTGGATCTATAATATGGAAAATTAGAATTTTAACCAATTTCTACTATGGCTAAAAGCATACAAAAAGCAGAAAATATGATTTTTATAACTAAACATGTTCAAATATTTCTCAGTGCAGGTGGACTAATATTTTTGCATTCAAAATATTCTTTACAATCCAATTAGTCGAAGTAAAAATTAATTGTTTAAAGTTACCTTTTATTCCTTATGAAAGCCTGGTATCACTTGTAGACAGTGGTACAACTGGTGATATTGACAAATTGATTAATAATTGTATTAATCAACAATAGACATAAAAAGAATGAAATATAGCAGCCATCATATTTGCTTGGAATAGGTGTTATTTTAACAATAGACTGAAACTAGCAAACAAAGGCCAAAGAAAACTTCACTAAAGAAAGGCATGAGAGAAAAAAAATCATTAGACTATTTAAAAGTAAAAGATGAACATGGACATCAGCTTATGGCTAAAAGAACTTTTAAACTGAAATAGCATGCCATAAAATAATTATGTATTCTACCATGATGAGAAATGGGAAAGAAATGCTTTATGATTGTTGCTGTCATTGCTAATGTTTAATTTTCCCTAAATAATTATGGAAATGAAAGTGGTGAATACAAGCTATTATTGAAGGGAAAAATACTTTCAAATTCTACAACACTAATTCCATTATTGTCTTAATTGATATACTTGTAGTCATCCAAAGTCATCATCGCCATAAAGTAGATGAACCCATGCAGACTCACAAACCTGTATAAAATACAGATGGTTGATAGCTGTATAAATAGATCAATGATTACAAAGATGGATTGAGGATACAAAAATGAGCTCTACTATTGCGCATGCATGAACTTCCTGACTATGAGAATAATTATATTCTAGAACTGGTTAATTGTGGGAAGTTGAAGAATATTTTTTTTACTTGCATAAACAATAGATATCCATCTATCTTTGATGACTTATTAAGTAAAATAGTATGAAATCAGGAGAATAAATTGAATAACCTTTATTTAACTTTCAGCATTTTGTCAAGAACCAATAATAAATTAAATGGATCATATTACCTAACTTTGAGATGTAAAATAACATGTGGGGAAAAAAACAATCATATGGTTAATTGCAGACCTTAAATATCAGGTACAGGGCTAGAGTTTAATTCAGCCAGCATAAGTAAAAATTACTTGTAAGGGGGAAAGTTGGGATATTATCATGTGTGTAACCCAGAAATAAATAAATATGTGTGTGTGTGTGTATATATATATATATATATATATATATATATATATAGAGAGAGAGAGAGAGAGAGAGAGAGAGAGAGAGAGAGAGAGATTTCTGTTACTTTAAGATGTAAAGGAGGTCCACTAGATCTTTATTTCACAGCAGGGCTATTTTTAAGAAAGTGTTGGTCTAGTTATAAAACACACACATTCACACATATTTAAAATGAAAGTGCGGTTGTAAGAAGGGAGAGGAGAAGGAAATCATGGGGGAAAATTGAAGGTATGTGGAAATAAAGGAAAGCAGAAATGGGGAAGGAATGAGAGAATAGAGAGAATGAAGTAGGTAGACGGGGAACAAAAATGCACATCTCCTTTAAAAATAAGGGTGTAGACCATGAATAAATAGAACATTTCTTTAAGGAAGACAGGTGCCTGGTACAGAATGTGGACTGTTTTATGAAAGACTACAAGAAAATAACAACTACAATTAATGCAACAGAGGTTTCTTTCCCCTGATCTCATGGTATTTGATAGTCACCATTTAAAATTCTCTCCTGTGTTGGCTTTCATCTCATACCTTACCACCTGGCACTTTCCTTGATATGCTGGTTCCCTTTGTTTTGACTAAGTTAACACTATCCATCCCCTGAATCCATGTGGTTGCTAGAAATTTAGTCAATCTTCTATTTGTCAGGTTTCTTTTTTATTTTTCAATATCAACCTCAATCTCTTTGATATTCTTACTGCAACAATCAAAATGATTCCGAAAACCCTTACTTTTCTCTAATAGCAAGGAAACCAAGGTTTTCATTGTATCTTATATTCAAATTGCAACTATCTCCCTATCTCCAATTTCTTTTTTGACAAACCATTTGACATATTGCAACTTGAGAAACCTTTCTAAACACACAATATGATCATGTCCAAACTCAATAGCTTGGTATTCAACCTGTCTATCTGGAGTCAAAACTAGGATGCTATGCACTAGGAATGAATCAGAATGGCTAAATTGTAGTGAACTGTAGATAAAATGCAAATGTTATTGTTTAAACTCTACAAAGATCAAAAAAGACACATTATGGATCACTAACTTGTAATATCTATTTCTTTTCAGTATGACCCTAAACAATCTTTTACATGCTATTTCTCAATGCTATACCACATGAATCCTGAGTTACTTAAGAACATAGAATTTTTTCTTTGTGTCTCAAGTTTTTATCCACCATTCACTATTTTGCCCTTACATGACTTTAAATTGAACATTTAAAAGATTCTTTTAGGAACTTTCAAATATACAGTACAGCATTGCTAAAGATAATGTCATGTTGTACATTTACAGCCCTATAACTTTATCATTTTACTACTGAATTATGGACCTTTGCAGCACTTTCATTCATTCTTCCCTTTCTGCTGCTCTTGGTAAATATCAATCTGCTCTGTTTCTAAGAGTTCAGTTTTTGAAATTCCACATACAAGCAAGATCATATAGTACTTGTCTTTCTGTCTGACCTACTTCACTTAGTAAAATGCCCTAAAGGTAAACACATATAATAACAAATGACAGGAATTCTATCATATCTTTTTGTTGACAATTTAATTTTATGTATGTACCATATTTTCGTTACTTGTCCATCTGTGGAAACTTAGAATTCATGTCTTGCATACTGGAAATTCTGCAGCGACATGAGGATAAAGAAATCTCTACAAAACTGATTTCATTTTCTTAGGAATGTACCTAGATATGAGATTGCTGCATCATATGGAGGTTTTAATGTAATTTTTTTAAAAAATCCCCATACTGTATCCGATAGTGGCTGTAACAATTTTTATCTCTACCAGTATACAAAGATTCCCTTTTCTCCACAAACTGACCAGTACTTGTTAACGCTTGTCTTTTTGATAATAAACAGATTAACAGGTGATATTTCATTGTGGTTTTGCTGTGTATTCTCCTGAATATGTGTGATGTTGAGTACCTTTTCACTTACCTATCCACCTTTTATTGTTTAAATGTCTACTCAAGTCTTTTGCCTACTTTCTAAAATCAGATCACTTTGTTTTTGATATTTAGTTATATGACTACTTCATATATTTTTGGAAATTAACGCTTCTTAAATATGTGGTTCACAAAAAGTTTCTCCCACAATATAGGCTATCTTTTATAACCTTTACTAGTTTCTATATTGGACCTATTTTCTTCCAGGAGTTTTATGTCAAGTCTTACATTTAAGTGCTTAGTTTAACTTAGTATTATTTTTTTGAGCTGTGTAAGGCAGAGATACAGTATCATTCATATTTAAATATTCCTTTTACCATTTATTATAAGCAACTGTCTGACAGTATAAACATGTGTTTGTTTCTGGGAACTTGATTCCATCTATAGGCTGTTTTTATCACTATGCCATACTAATTTAATTCATATAGCTTTATAAAAGTTTTATAAAATAGTTTGATAAAAGTTTTAAGTCTCTATCTTTGTTCTACTTTCTCAGGATTACTATCGATACTGTAGGCATTCTCAATTTACATAAAGATTTTAAGATTTTTTTTTCTATTTCTGTAAAAAAATGTTACTGGAATCTTGCTTAAGACTGCACTAAATCTATAGGTGAATTTTTACATCATTAACATTTTCTAATCCATGCAAATAGTGTATCTATTGTGTCATTTTCACATTCTTCCATCAATTTTACAGTTATCAGTACAAATACATTTCACCTTCTTATCTAAATATATTTCTATGTATTTGCTTGTTTGTGATATTGTGAAGAGATTTTCTTTATATTTCAGAGATATTGTTACAGAAAAATGACTGATATTTGTATGTTGATATTCTGTCCTACATCTTTATTGAATTCAATAGTTCTGAGCTTTTGGCAGAGACTTTAAGAATGTGTGTGTGTGTGTGTGTGTGTGTGTGTGTGTATGTGTGTGTGCATACACATATATACATATAAGATTATGTGATCTACAAAGACAATGTTGCTTTTTTTTCCAACTTAGAAGTCTTTTTTTTATATGAGATTGTTCTGATTATAACTTTCTGACTTGCTGAATTTGAGTGGTGAATGAGGGTACCCTTCTCTTGTTGGTAGAGGGAAAATATTGCACATTCACTACTAAGTATGATGTTAGTTCTGGGTTTGTCATATATGACCTTTATGATGTTAAGTTCTTTCTGTAACACTTTTTTGTGAGATTTTACCATGAATGAATTTTCCACTTTGTCAAATGCATTTTCTGCATCTATTGATAAGAAAACAGGATTTTTTTTCATTCTACTAATATGATATATTCTATTTATTGACTTA
>PVHY01010637.1:17393-51269 GCA_004024945.1 Uropsilus gracilis
TTTTTTTTTTTTTTTTTTTTTTTTTTTTTTTTTTTTTTTTTTTTTTTGAGACTAGGTCTTGCTATTTTTGCCTGTGGAACCGCAGGCTCACGTTGCCCAGGGTACGGGTACCATGGACTCAAGCAATCCCCAGCCTCAGCTTCCCAGGTAGCTGGGATTATAGACGTGCACCACCACGCCCAGCTATTTTATTTGGAACTAGGTCTTGCTATGTTGCCCCAGCAGGATTCAAACCGTGATCCCTGGTCCCCACTGTGGCTTTCCAGGCTGCCGCTTACAGGCATAGGCAAGCACCACCATGCCCGGCTCAAGTATTTTGTTTTCACTATTGATATCCAAAAGAACCACATATTGGCCTTAGATTTTTCTTTCAATAACTCAAAGTAAATTATACTGGGGCAGATTTTCACGGCTGAAAAATGATCCCCAAAAATCACTCAAGTTTAGTGTGCATTATTTGAAACTAATTCATAGTTGTACACATTAAAAAATCACCAACCTCGGGGGATGTTATGTTTTCAAAATATTTCTATGTGTCCCTGTATTTTAGGATACACTGATTTATTCTACACAGAGAATTCAATATTGAACTAAACTCACATACTCTGAAATAAAGGAAACATCAGTAGTATCAATAGGAATTTTGGGGAAATTTTTTGGTGACACATTTATTCTGCAAAAATAACTAGAATCTATTAATGTCTAACAGAGAATATCCTATTGACCTAGTATAGAAGAGATAATACTGATGCTAATTCCCCGGGAAGCAATGTGTCCTTTATTGCTTTTGTTATTATGAGGAGACTACCATGCCATATGAGCAACAATGATTAAGCATGGATGGAGTTTAGCACTAATCAAATAGAACTTATAACAAAGTTAACCTGATGACACATATTTAATACTATGCATTATATTTATTTTAAATAATTCATTTATATATACATATATTTCACATCATTGTAATCCCCGGGGGTCACCCACCACCTCCCCTCCCTGTCCCGTATTGATGTGCTACAAGATAACTAGATATAAATGGTAAATACCTTCTATGAATGGTAAATTGATGCTACTTTTGCATTTATGAAGCAAATGTTTGAGGATAAAAGGAAGAATGAGGCATTTATGATTTTAGCTTGTTCTTTTGTCTGAAGGAAGAAGCAGCCTCCTTTGGGTGCTGGAAAAAGCAAGTCATTGTTTCAACCCAGGACCTTCCGCCTTTGCAAATTACTCAGACATGTGAGATGTCTATATAAACACAATACTAACATTAATAGCTCAGGTGTTACTTATAATTTGTATCTTGAGCAGAACTAGGAATGTGAGTTATGACTGAGCACTGCATAGAAGTAGTTTAGGATATCTGGTATTGAGGGCAGCGAAGTGGCTTGAAAAATTTTATCAACCAAAAGAAGACACAAAAATGATGGAGAAAAGATGCAAGGGTTAAAATGCACAAATATGTATAAGAGATAAAAAATAAAAGTTTAGAAAGGGAGATGAGCTAGGCCCAGGTCAGTTCATTTACAGCAAATAGTCAGTGCATGAAAGCACTGGGCATAGCATGCACAATAAGAATCTGGCAGAATAGATCAACACTTTGTGGTTTCTTATTCACCTTCCCAGAGTACAATCCAAGTTTCAGCATGATGCAATTTCTCAAGCAGCTCTTTTGACTACAAGGTGGATAAAATTAAACCAGTGAATTCAAGAATGTAAGACATAATTTACTACAATCTTTAAATTGTAAGCAATTCATTCCTCACAACTGGACCAGTCTTGTACAATTTAAGGGCAGAAATCAATACATATTTTTATACTATTTTAAACTGAAAAAAAAATGAGGTAATACATTTCTATACACACATCTGAAAAGTTTTTTACACATTAGAGGAACGTTTATAAGTGAAAATCTGTTTCTTACATTCCTCAGAGGACTCAAAATATATCCTAAAATAATGCATGCTTTTAATGTTACTAACTGGCAAATAAATACTACAGCAGTACTGTAGTAGAAATGAAAATGAGCCCCAATCTATATTACAAAAGGAAAAAAAAGTGTTTTCTGCTTACTAGAATTAAGGGACCTATTCTTTTCACACTAGTGATTAAGGCACATGCTTTTTTTCTTTAGTGCAGGAAAGGCTGGTCTGCTGGTTGGCATGTAACATGTGTATTTGTTCCCTCATCTTAGCTTACTAGTTTGCTGACATCTCTGCCTTTGTAGAAAGACAAGCTAACTTTGATGTGATGATTGACAAATGCATTCTTAGCAGGAACCAATCTTTTTGCAGGATTAGTAACATATCCTTTTTTATTTAGTAAGTCATGGGAAGGAAAAACTACAAGATCTTAGTGGGTTAAATAAATGACTACAGTGACTAACCCTTTAAATTCGGTTCTAACTTACAATAAAATTATTATATAAAAAGGCTAGCAACTAGCTTCAATTATTGAGGTGTCAAAAATTTGTTTGTACTACTGTACTTTGAAATTAAACTCTTAAAATGAAAAAAGGAAGGTAAATCTGGGTCACATATAGTTTACCGTGCCTTGGTCATTCTATTTTGCCAAAAATCATGGAACTAAGAGTTCACAACAAATGTGATAAATTACATTTCAACTGAGAGAACATGTGGAGCTAAGAGAGTTACTAGTTGCACAAAGAATAGCATTTTTAAGAAAAAAATTTTTTCACAAGGGTACTTATTAAATGCAAAGTGTAATTCTTACTGAGAGTAATATAGGCATATCATAATATAGTCTATATAAACTGATTAAATTTTAGTCCTATAGAAAATAAAAATATCTATATTTAAAACATATTGAATGGGCAAATTATAATGCAAAACTACTCTTAAAAAATGGACAAATTTCCATATACAAGGTCTGGGCAAATAATAAACATTGGTTCGCTAAGATTTAGAGATAGTCTGGCCAGAATATCACAAAATTATACCATAAACTACTTGATCTTCTTAAAATCCAATAGCAACAACAAAACTACAATAACTATGCCCTGATGCAAGAAATCTTTGCAGCTATTTCCTCCAGAAATCAAACCAAATAGGGCTAGATACAACAATAATTGTAATATGTGCAAATGTGTATAGCACTTTACTCTACAAAACACTGTATATTGATCACTGTTTGGATTGAAGTTGAAGTAGTTTACCCAGAAGAGGGAAAATAACAGAATAGATAGGGCAATGGGCTGTAGAGTCGATAAAGATCTTTTTTTTTTAAATTGCAGCAATGTTACTCCTCATTTAACCAGCTATATGATATTGGGCAATCTATTTAAACCTATATTTCCTTATCTGTAAAATTAAAATTAGGATAATAGTGCTTATCTCATAGAATTGTTGTAGGATTCAATGAAACAAAATATATAAAGTATTTTATATAATCCACCAAACATACTGAATTTCATAAAAGGATAACTTTTCCATTTACTCATTCATTTTCAACAAGTTATCTAACTTCTTGACTTCTCTGCTTTTATATCCATAAAGTAATGTCTACTTACCAGACTTATGATGAAATACATGCAACATTATGTACAGTTATGTACATTGAATAAGAGGAAATATAACTACCTATGCATAAGTTTAATCACAAAGGGTATCTCAAAGGCATAAACAGACCTAAAACTTAGATCTTCTGTTGAATCCTCTTATAATCAATCAATATAGGTAGATACTCCTGATTGCATTTTTTTAACTATAAAGCACTTTCTCATGCCACTGAGATTCCAGCTATTTAGAAAAACTTGGAAATGAATATAAAAATGGAAAACAGACCAGTTACCTGAATTAAGGCTTCACTCAACATGGTTTCATTAACCTCCAGAATAATGTTCTTTATGTCTTCATATGGCATACGATATGATCCCAGGAAGATAGCTTAAAAAAAAACAAAACAAAAAAAAGTGACTTTATTAAAAAATACAATGACATCAAAAGTTTAAAGTGTTGGTGGATACTAGTTCCCATTTTATAGATTCAAAATATGGAATTTTAAGCACAATATTAATTTATAGAGTTACAAACAAAACACTTTCTATTTTACTAGCCATTTAGACAAAATGTTGTATTATCTCAGGCTCTAACATCTATAACTCATACATACTTATATACAAAAGAAACTTCCACTAATTACACTGATGATGATGGCATGCTTATGCATTTTAGAGTGAGCTAATGAAAAACACCCGCAAAAAGACAGAAGTATTTCAAGGCTGCCTTTTAATTCAAGGTGAAATTTAGTGTGGAGATTTTCAGATGAATTCAACATTGTATTTCTCGGGAATAACAATATAGTAACCAAACTGAAGAAAATCTTATCAGTATACTTTGCAGTTGTCTCACTTATGAAAAAATCAAGTGTCTGAATCACCAATGTTTTCTGTATTCTGCTGACATTCATTTCGTCTATTATTAAGTGTTCTGTATGTCAAATCATTATTTTCTTCATCATAATTCTATTAATTGAATATATTTTATTACATATTAGAGAAAAAATAACAAATTATACCTAAAAAATGTGACACTTAATCAGAAGGTATTTTTCAACAATACGTTCTGCTTTAAGCTCAAGAAAAAAAAATGTGTGTTTCTATATATGTCTCAAAGAAATTTTTCATGAAAGGTCTATATAAGTTCACTGTTATTTAAAGGAAAAAAAAAACTTAACTATTTAGACAAATGACTTACCTTGACATAAACACCAAGTGGTATCTCCAGTAATATAAGTTAAATAATGTGGACAGATATCATCAAGTAATTAAGATCATATGGTACTTCTAGAAGTGTTCTAAACATCTACTTTATAAAGAAAATGTTCTTTCAGGTTAACAATGCACACATTCAAAATAGCTATTAAGAGAGCACTTCTCTGACAGCAATGTTGCTACTGACATGAGAATGATGAGCTGTTTATTTCATCTGATCCCCTATAGCACTCCTCAACAAAATAAATTCCCCTGATACTTCTTGGTGTAATTAGAAATGCTTGATGTGTTGGAATTTCTCATGCATAGTGTTTTAGTAGCCTCAGAATATTAGTGACAAAAACAAAACAAAACATAAAAGCTGAATTCAATACAGTGGAGAAAGTATGCCAAAGCAAAATGTAAGACTTACTAAATAAAGATGAATAACTGTCCAGCTACTACAGCAAAATTATAGTTAATGGCTGACTTGTTGGTTATAAGCTTTAAGTTCACTAACCAGCTTTCAACTGCAATGATTAACAATTTAAGTAGCTTATAAAACACTTTCTTCAAATATAAAATAATAGAAGTTAAAAGATTTGCTTATGTAACTAATGAATATTTTAGAAATATTGATGGAGGCAGAAGAGGAAAAAAAGTCTCAATTTTGCCGTATATTTCTAAGAATTCTTAATTATTAGCATTTTCCAAAGAATTATTATTCAGAAGTTTCATCTGCTGAGACCAACGCTACAATGATATTGTCTATTCTGGCTAAATGACAAAGAGACAACCCATTTCATGTCTACACAGAATTTTGTTTCTAATAGATGATAGATTTACCTCTTTAAAGAAGCTACAACTTTTTTTTAAATACATTCAACAACGTCTCCCACCACCCCTAGCATAAAATACCACGTACACAAATTCTGGGCTGTTTTGGGATCCAAAACTCTCAATTCTTTTACTTTTTTCTTTGCAGGCATGGTTTTCTTTTCTTCTGAAGTTTCCGTATTCTTTTGAACTGAAAGAAAGTTTGTGATTCATAAACAATAATGGTACAATACAAATAAATATATGGCATTAGGAAGGCATATTAACTACATTAACAAAACTCATTCTAAAATCAATAAACGTGCTTATTCCATTTGTTAAAGGAAGACAATAAACATGTAAACATAGACCTGTTTTTAGGTTTCCCTACAAATTAAATAATTTCAGCACTTAAGCTGAAAAGATAAGCCAAATAGAACTGAAAATCAATTGCTGCTTCTTACTAATGTGCAACATTAATTATTCCTTTTCTAGGTACATACAGCAGCACTAGAATTATATATATATATAAATAATTTGGACTAATTGAGAAAAAAACAGACACACATTTATCCTAACATATGCTAAAATGGAAATGTCTTTTATTCAGGAAAATACCTTGAAAATACCTAAGGCAACATTAACTGCTAAAGAGACTGCCATATAAAAAAAATCCTGCTGAGACTTCTTTAAAGGAAGCTACTATACAGCTACTATCGAACTCATGTCAGCAGGCAGACTGAGAGGAACCCTGGTACCCCAAACTTGTGCACTCTAAAGGGATTCTGTCATTTGTTGTGTAAAGAGAAAACATTCTCAATGTACAAAATCTTTAATAAAATGAAGAGAAGAAATTATATAGTTTTTAAATGAAACATCTGAAGTTCCTCATTCTGTCATGGGTAAAAATCCAGTCAAATAGGTTTGGCTCAAAGCAAGGTAGTTGATGCCTCAGAATTTGACACAGGTCTAAGGCACCTTCTAGTGGAGTCCCATAGGAAAGCAGTAGAAGTTAGGGAAGTCTGAGATGAAAGGAGCACAATCTAAGTACAAATCAAAGCAGTAATTGCCATTGTCCACAGCTCCACATGTTTCTCTCCCATGTGTGTCTACCAAATGTCTCCATACATCTCTCTTCAAATCATCTCCTTTCCTGTCCTCCAAGTCCCTGGCATAAGTTTAAGGCAGACAAGAAAGCAAGATATTCTTCTTCATGTGTGTCCCTTCTGTCTGTCCCCTGTGTATCTTTCTAGGTGTTCTCTCCCTGTGTCTTCCCCAAGTATCTCTTCTGTGTTTCAGGATATGCCTTATTGCTCAGCTCTGACTTTCATTAGGCAGGGCAGGGGATATAGAACCTCCCCTTTTTATAGAGATGCCTGTTACACACTAGTGTTGAAAGCCCATTTCTCTTAATAGAAAAATAGGGTTAAATATAATATGAGCATGAAAAAATGTAAGTAAAGCAACATTTTTTTAATCAAGTAGAGTGATATGCTCATATCCCCAAACTCATGCTGATAAACATCTTTATTAAATCATATTGTTATAATCATGCTACATTCTTATTAATGTCAAAAACAGAGATTCATTCAGAAGCAATAATTATATCTACTATCTTAATTCATATGATCTTTGTCAAGCAGGTCACAAAGAATTTACCAAGTTTTAGAAGAAAAGTACAACACAATCAGAGCAAATTTTTGCTAAGATATGTGTGTGTGTGTGTATATATATATATATATATATATATATATATATATATATATATATATATATGCAGGTATCGATATCTGGAAAACTTTTTAGATATTTTTTAGAATGCATCCCAATATATCCAAATTCATGAATAGCCCCTTTGTTTTAATGATGTAAAGTATGGAAAATCAAATAGGCTTACTACAAAACAGTCAGAGAAAATATATTGTCTGAATAATGTACTAACAGTCAATTCTAAACCCTATCAGGATGATCATATAAATTGATGCAGAGTTTAAGAAGACTAAATAATAATTATACTGGAAATAATGATCTTATCAGAAATGACAAATTTTCTGCCATGATTACTCAATGCTACACAGTTACTATTTCTATTGTAAAAAAAAAAATGACTTTCAATACATCTGTTTTAAAGTCATCATAAATGTCCTTCTAAGGATCATTATAAGAGTGATAATTGGCATTTAAATTTATTCTAATTCTATATAAAATAAATTTATTCTAATTACATTGCAAGCAATTCCCAGCTCAAGGCAGCTCTATATAAATACATGACAATCCAAAAGTCAATAAACAAATCTGAACCATATTTAAATTACTTCTAGAATCATTCAAAAATCTTTTATCAATAAACAAATCTGAACCATATTTAAATTACTTCTAGAATCATTCAAAAACTTTAACTTATTCAATGAAATAGTTAAAGAAATTTTCTTAATCTTTTGGTATACCTTAAATTCCACTGTGGGAGGTAAGTTAACCTAGTCAATATAGGGTAACCATTGTAATGTAAAGAAAACAGTAACATTGTTTTGCAAATGAATGGATTCCAGATGAATCTAGACATACATAATGCTTTTTTTCCCTTTTATTTCATATTTGTGCATTATTTCATTACAGTATGTACTTATTTCTCCCTTTTCCAAATGAACAAGTTGTTTAAAGCGAAGAAAAAATATCTTAAGTATCCACAGCTCAAAACTTTGCTTTTTAAATCTTAACATTTCCTTTACTATGTAATTTGGTCTTGTCCTAGGCTCAGGAAAGGATAAGGATCTTGAGTATGCACTGCCCCTTTTGAGAGCCACTAGAGCAAAGCTTGTTTACAATAGTGCCTTAAATAAACAGGCTTTCAGATACAATATTTGTGCCAAGATCAGTAGATAGCAGTCCTTGTTCATGCCTTCATTGTTCATGCCTTCATTGTTCATATTTTTAAAGCACTCATTAATGATCATAACCATGAACTTAGATAAATAAGAATCTGGAGAGTGTCAGTGATACATAAAACTTACCTAAACAATATTGAGTGTTTTATATACACTATTTTTTTTTTTCTGTTTTTATAATGACTCCAGAATGTAACTGGTCCTAGGACACCTTCATTGATTAAATGTTTCTAGTGCTTATTAAACTTAAATATTCCATAATTGAATTCTAGATGGACAGTTCCATAATTTGATTAAAACTTAGAGACATTTCTAAAGAATATACACAAAGAACGAATTATGAAATTATGCTATATACCACTAATCATGAGAGAAATGCAAATAAGATATTACTGCAATCTATTTAAATAGCTATTATTAAAAAAACACAAATACTTATATTGGTGAAAATGTGGAGATACTGGAAACTTGTATATAGAGGTAGGAATGTAAAAATCATGCAGTCGTTATGGAAAACAGCATAGAGGTTCCTCAAAAGTGAAAAATACAACTACCACATGATCCAGCAATTCTACTTCTGGGCATATATTGAAAATAATTGAAATCAGGATCTTGAAAGTTATTTATTTGCATTTCCATGCTTACTGTAACATTAATAACAAGATATGGAAATATCTACATGTTCATCCAAGGGTGAATAAATAGGGAAAGGGTAGTATATACATATAATGGAATATTCAGTCTTAAAAAAGTAAGAAATCTTACCACATACAATATGGATGAACCTGGAGAAAATATGTTCAGTAAAATAAGTGAGTGAAGGACAAATATTGCAGGTTTCATTTATGAGAGGAGTGTAAAATATCAAATTAAATAGATAAATAGCAGACTGATGGATTCCAAAGGTTGGAGATAGGGGAGTAAGCGGTTCAAAAGGTAGAAGTTTCAGTTAAACAAGATGAACAACTTCTAAAGATCTGTGAGACAACACTGTGCCTATATTGTTAACGAGACTGTATTGTGCACTTAAAATTTTGCTGAAAGGATAGATCACATGTTAAAATTTCCTATAACAATAAAAATGATAATCAAATAAATTTAAAATATTAAATTGTGATTCTGTAATTATTTGGGATAACTTTGATCATACTAAAAGGGTTCTTCAGGTCTCAATATAAAAACTTTAAAAACTGATATTATGCCAGGCACTGGGCATGTGCCTATAACCCCAGCTACCTGGTAGGCTAAGGCTAGAAATCACTTGAGTCAGTGGGTTCAAGACAACCCCAAGCAACACAGCAAGACCTAGTCTCCAAAATAATAATAATAATAATAATAATAATAATAATAAAATAAAATTGATATTGTCATCAATGACCCTCAATTTAATAATGAGATCTCTAGTCAAATATATTATTTCCCTGAGCAAATAAAAAAACATATAGCCACAGGGTTTGAATGCAATAGATTAATTTGGCACTCATGGTAGATTGGCACCACTGATAACACTGAAAAATAATGAAATACTACAAAATGCAGTCAGTAGGACAATAATGATGTAATAATAGACATCTATATTATTATTAAAACTATTCCATGAAGATACTAATGATCTAAAGTAAAATGTCCACTGAGCATTCTTATATTTCCTTTAGGACATTTATTTTTACATAAAACTGCACTATAAATGAATTCTCTTACTCACAACTGAGGGATGCTGATCAGCATAAATAATGTAAACATGGTTATAGTCTTTTCCAAATCTAATTTAGACGTTCAGAAAACCCCATATTAATTTCTACTCTCCCAACAGATAAAGCAAACATGTGAAAACATGTTTAAAATTTGTGGTAAATATTTAGAGTTTTTAAATGGGCTATAATGAACAATTTACATAGTGATAACCAACCATGAACTGTAGTAACATTTTTATGACTTTTTTTCAAAATTCAGTGAGAAAGATTAATTTCTAAAGTCGCCATCAATGATACCCATCATTTCATTCCTTCAGGATTTTACATATTGAATACCTATTACGTGTTAGCCTAGCATGAGCATACAACGGCACACAAGAATTAAAATGTCTAGAATACCTCTTAAAAACACATAATTATGTAAACTAATTATGGAAATACCTCTAAAAGCCAGCGCGCCCTCCCCCCCCACACACAATTTAAACCCATAGCAATACAACTTAAATGAATACAGGTCAGGTATTCATTTAGCAAATTTTCTTTGTTATTAAAGATTATAGGTACATATTAGAAAATATTGTATTATTTGAATCAGCATAAATTATGTCATAATAAGTAAATAAGTGCTGGCTTGACACATCCTTTTTAAGTGCCCTATATATATAATCAAGGTAAATATTGCTAATAATAGCATGTTAACAACCACAATGAACATGTATGTAATTTAATATATGCATATTCAAATAAATGTCCAACCATTCTTTATAGTATATAAATATAAAAATTGTGACCTCCGAATATAAATATGACTTTATACATATATATGAAATTACAGAAATGGCTAACTATATGGAAATACTTTTTATATATTAGTTGAAAGAGGTGGTATTTAACTTTAGTTAATAATTCATTGTGAATATCAGCGTACATATTATAATATCATACAGGCAATATCTATGATTTTTGTGTATGATAACTACAAAGATTATTTACATATATTACATTTAATTATTTCCCCTCTTTTTAAAGATTACCTTTATCCTTCCTCTTTTTTTTATTCTTCCATTTCTAGAAATGTCATACAAACACAATTGAAAAACAGGCAGGAGAATATATACCTATATCTGTACACACATATATACATGTCAAAAGAACAAAGTTTAATAGCAATAGTTAAATAACAATAACTGCAGCAATAATAGTGAGAGTATCAGCAGTATTAGTAACCATGGCCACTATCTTAAAACTGATATTGTCATCAATATCACCTTCTATTAAACATCTGCTCTGGCCTGGCACTAATTATATAACAATGTCATTTATAAGTGAGGAAAGGAAGGAACAGAAAAACAGGGTTGTTCACTAGAGGCCATACAGCAAGTAATAAAAAAAGATGGTCAAAGTCAGCAGTAAACAGGGAAATGCAAATGAAAACAACTAATGGAATATCACCTCATGGTTATCAAATTACAAAAAACAAAGCATGTCACAATACCAAGTAAGGATGAAGATACAGAGATATAAAAATTTGATTGTGTCAAATGTGGCAGTAAAAATTAGGACAAAAACCTTAAACATTTAATATATTTAAGGTACATTTACCATAAGTATAACCCAACCATAAAGTGCAGGTCAAACAGTCAAGGACACAAGAACATTGTTTACTTCAATAATGTTTGTACCAGTACAAAAACTTGAAAAAACCCACCTGATAGGGGTTAAGAAATGGAAAATTTGAAGTGTATTAATATAATGAAACATGACATAGCATTTAAACTGACTATACTACAGCTAAATATATCAACTCAGGTTGATCCTAAACACAATGCTGAAGGAAAAATTGAAGAATGGAAGATGGTGCATTTAGTGATAAAGGATTTATATAAATTAAAAATAAATCAACCTTATATATTGTTTATAGGTGAATATACACAGTAAAATAAAGACAGTAATTAGAAGATTTTTATAAACATATAATATTAGAAGTATAAATCAATAATCAAAAGAGTAATAACTGTTTGCTTTCGGGGGAAGTGATACAAGAATAAGTAGAACGTTGGAAACTCAACTTTATTATGTAATGTTTTAGTTCACTAAAAAACAAAGTTCAGTAATGAATATGGCTAAGTGTTTACAGTTGATCTTTCTGGGTGGTTGATACATGGGTACTTATTGTATTAGCACCTGCAAAATTTCTGTTTTTCTCAACACAAAAAAGATGACTAAATTACATAATTATATTCATTTTTTAAACAGTCTGTGGCAAGTTTTAGAAATCCCAAGAACCTAGTGTAGACAGGAATCAGAAACAATGTGAAACAAAGTAATTTAAAAAAGATAAACATTAATGTGGTTGATAAGCAACCACCATTTTTTTTTTATTTTAGTGACCACAAATTTTTTAACCTATTTTCTGAGAAATAACATATTTGTTTACCAAATCTGAAAGGCTGATGCAATATGCAGTATGAGATTACACTTCCATATCCTTTTATATGCTGCATATTGCAGCTGGAAAGCTTCTCTCTGATTTGCCTACAGCTGTGCACTAAATAAGGCATCTCACAGAAAGGTAGATTTCACTATGACACCTGCATAGTACCTGAAGTCATAGGAATGGCATTACCAGGACTGTTCCTGAAGTTTAAAGCACATTAAAAAGACTAATGGCTCTAATGGTGGAATCACACACACATACTTTGTAATGACTTCCTAATTAAGGAACAAATCGTACTGGTTATAGTTTAGATAAAAAAAAAAAAAAACCACCCTCCCCCCCCCCCTACCCCCCCCCAAAAAAAAAAAAACAGGAAGCACATGTTACTGCAAATTAACATCTGCATAACTAATATACTTGCACATCTGTTCATTAAGCCAATTACTGAACACTGGAAAATGTCACCAAAACACTATTGCTTAACAATGTGCATAGCTGATGGTGTATATTTTCAATAGGACCTCAATAGCCTAGTGAATAATAAATATTTCTGGAAGGGTAAATAAAGGTGTTTTACAGGTTTTAGGGGAAAATTTCCCTTGTTTGAAGTGATAATTAAATACCAAAAATGAAGTATGGTTCCTACTTCAACCTGATATTTGACAGATGAGGCTATAGATCTCTTCCTGTTAATCTTTAACCTGTGTAAACCCCCTTATTCAAACTGTAGTTTATTCTTTTAACCACAGATTGTCACTGGGCTTTTAAATATGGGATATTTTACTGACCATTTCCCATACTCAGCAAACCTTCTATTACATTCAAGTTTGGCTAAATTTCTTAATTCTGGAGTAGGGGCAGAATATCATTTGGGGATTCATCATACGCAGGCCTTTTTTTTTTTTTTTTAATCCTTAATGTGGTCCATATCAGATCAGTACAAATCCTATACACAATTTATTTTAATGTAGAAGGAAGTTAACATTCTAGAGTTAAGCTGAACAAATAACACCCTTGAAATACTTGTAGCTATGGCCTCAACTTGAAAAGGAAGTCATATTTCAGTCTGAGTTTTATGTATACGTAAGGGTGTCTAGAAGGTCAGTGTGTAGATCCCACCAGGGGTATATTCAAATGACATAACACTGGAAAATTATTATACTTAAAATACATATCATTACAAATCTGCTTAAAATTAAAGGATGCCACAAACAATGTTCGCAGTTTTCCATTTAACCATAACATACTTAGCCCCTGCATGTACAAAATCATGTTGGTGTGTAACATGTTGGTGTGTTGTGCTGGAATTTACACTGATTAAATATTATCTGAAACTTGAAAATAACAAAAGTATACTCAGTTTGATGTTGAGTCACTGTAACCATAAAGGGTTTGTGTCTGACTATGTATGTATATAGTTAAATGAATATACGTGATCTCAGTTTATTTATTTATTTAATTTTTTGAGACTAGGTCTCTCTATTTTTGCCAGTTGAACCCCAGGCTCTCGTTGCCCAGGGCACCACAGACTCAAGCAATCCCCAGCCTCAGCTTCCCAGGTAGCTGGGATTACAGGCGCGCACCACCACGCCCAGCTATTTTTTATTTTGGAACTAGTTCTCCCTGCGGGCCTCAGGTGGGACTCGAACCGCGGTCGCTGCCCTCGCTGCTTCATAGTCTGAAGCTTACAGTCACGAGCCACCGTGCCCGGCCGTGATCTCAGTTTAACAGTGAGCTTCCATTAAGTACTTTATTCTACAAAATGCCAGAAACAGTTTGGACTGTAAGCTTCTACGAGCTTAAAAATGTTACTGGATGAGAGCCCAACTATGACCAACTCTGTTTTCCATAAGAACTATCTTTTGAATATATATTTCATACTGTAGAACAGCAATTTTAAACAGCAGCAAAAGATAAGGTATACAACAAGAATATAAGCTTAGTTACTTATTGTCATTAATTTTTGAAAACAAGAATAGTACAGGGTCCTGTATTGTTTATATATATATGTTGAAAGTAATGTTTAGGATTAAGCATGGAATCTGAGAGCAAAGCAAAATTCAAATATATCTTGCATCCTCAATGTAAGGCCTTCAAAATTCTCAGAAATCTGTAGAATGTGGATAGCGCTATTAACATATAAAGTAAAATATTGCTCATAAAGATTAAGATAAAATTGCACTACATGAAAAAATGATCAAAAAGTCCTTTAATTGAAGGTTTTACTGATAATTTAAAAGAGGAGGTAATAGCTCAGGTAAGAGGCAGTTGCTAATAGCCACAGACAGCAAGTACATTTGACTGGATCAGGACAGCAACCTGCTGACTCTTTTTCCAAGGAAACTATTTCAAACCTGCTGTGCGCGCCATTAGGCTAGCCTTTACTTCACCCCATCCACTTCAGTCCCATCACTGTGGGGGCTCATTGTTGCTTTCCTCATAGCAGAAACCAAAGTATGCCTTTGCTTTTAGTCTAGAATGCATTGAGTTTGAACTTAAGCAGTAGTTATAACTACAGAACTACAGACAGAAAGCACAAAGTCAATACATAACATTTTGAACAGAGGTGTCATAAAGAAATATAAGCAAATTAAAGCTTCAAATTGACTAGAAAGAAATGATAGATTCCTATTCCTTACTGGGAAATTGTACTAAAATGTCAGATAAAAAACTCCAAAGTTGAGTATGACAACTCATGAAGAATGAAAGAAGCAGTGATATATCTATAGCTTTCCAATTAGATCTCACAGAAATAAATCTACTAAGACAATTAAATCAATAGAAATTGCATCTGATATCTGGCACAATATTTGAGAAACTGAGTCATTCAAAATATAAGTAATCCAATATAAAAATGAAATGGCAATTCTTATATAAAATCAAGCCTGAAATTCTGCCTCCAAGATAAATGCATTTTTAACAAATTACTAGAATGACATTAATTGTTGTGCTGTGGGCCTGATACATATGAAAGTATTACAGGTTTAAATTTTAAGGGGATTTTGTCTATTTTATACCTAGGACAAGTCCAACAAAAGATAGAATCTAATGACAAGAATAACAAAAAAAGGCAATGTTGACATTAACTCCCTTTGCTGTCAAAGACATAAATGGTTTTACACATTAAAACCAAATAAAATGTTCTCCTTATAAACGCATCACCAATTACAATTTATTTTTTGGCCTACCCACAACAAAGATAAGGGATTTTATATATGCTGCCCTATGTTCCAAATTCATATGGGCTTGGCATAAATTTGACTTCCACAATTATCCTGCTTACAATAGTGTCTATAAGTCATATGCAATATATATATACACACACACACACGAATAAAATAGTGAAACATCATGTCAAAATAGGGAGACTGTAATCACTTTCTCTCCTTAAAACAACTATAAAAAATAGCACTCACAGGAGGATTCAGAAGTTCTATGAAAGAATTCTAAGAATTATCCATAAAGATTTAAACTAAGATTAGTGGTTTGGTGAAGGGAAGGAGGAGGAAGCAGAGAGGAATGTACCCAGGAAAGTAGATACCCCAGCTGGTAGAAAAGGTTGGGAATTAGTCATCCACAACCTTACACAATGCTGAGAGGCTTGGTAAACTTCTTTGGAGGGATGTTTCAGAAAGTTTATGCAGTCATGTGTGGGTGCAGGTCTAACCTGAGACACTGGAAGTTCTGAGACCTTATAAGCAAGGATAATTCTTAGGACATATCCCTTCCTGAAGTATGAATCAATTTATCTACAGGAAAGAGCCAGATTGGGTTCAATCTCAGATGCAATAGCGGAGATGAGGACTGGTAAGAAAGGTAACTTGCTATACTTTTTTGGGGCAGTATAATGGTTAGGGAAGTTCAGATATAGTTTATTTCTCTTATTAGTTTACCTCAGCATACAGTATACAAGAAGCAGAAAAACACTCATTACTAACTGTAAAATGACTTATACCAAGCAAGACATTTTACTGTTAAATTATCAAATGCCAAAGATAAAAATTCTAACTGTAAAGCAATTTAATGCAATATTTACAAAATCCTAATGACTTTTTTCAAAGAAACTGAAAAAAAACAATAATTAAATTTGTATAGAAGCACAAAAGATCCTGAATAACTAAAAGAAAAAGAAAAATTCCTGAGTGAAAGAAAGTAGAAAAATGGAGATATCACACTCCCTGACATCATACTATTCAGTAACAGTAAACAAATAGTATGGTATTGGAATAAAAACAAAAAGGCAGATCACTGGAACAGAATAGAGAGTTAATCTCTGAAAAAAGAGTCATGGTCATAAGTAGGAGAAAGGAAATCTAAACACTGATATAGGAAGACACAGACAGGCCCATGCCTAAAAAAAAAGAAAAAGAAATTATACCAGACCCTACTTAATTAATATACAGATTCAATCCAAAAGGGATAACATGTCTAGATTTAAGACCAAAACCATAAAACATTTGAAAGAAAACATAGGGTATAAACTATAGATCAGATCTACTGAAAACATTCATTAGGGTATGTAACTTAAATACATAAGAGGAAAACAAAAAGGATTAAATATACTAAAAATCTTCTGTACTTTAAAGTAGCCGTCATAACCAAAAAAGCAAGCTACAGAATGGGAGAAGATATCTGTACCATACACACTGGACAAAGGGATAAATTCCAAAATATACAAAGAGCTTATACAACCCAACAACAACAGTCAAAAAACAGACAACCCAGTCTAAAAATAGGCAGTTTTCTAAAGACATTCACATGGCCTCCCCACCTATGACAAACTATTCAACCTCACTTATAATAAACGAAATGCAAATCAAAAACACTATGAGATATTACTTTACTCATGTGAGAAAGGTCTAAATAAAAAATGGGGAAAAAATCTTGATAAGGATGTGGATAAAAAGAAGCTCTTATCTATTGCTGGTAGGAATGCAAGTGGGCACAATCTCTATGAAAAATGATATGGAAACTAAAGAAAATAAAAAATGAATCCCCACATGATCCAGCAATAAGAGGGAGGGAGGGAAGGAGGGGAGGAGAGGGGAGGGGAGGGGAGGGGAGGGGAGGGGAGGGAGGACGGAGGGATAGACAGACAGATGGATGGAGGCAGGCAGGCAGGCTGGCTAATGTTCATAGTGTCACTATCCATAATTGTTAAGTCATGGAACTAACCTAAATGCCCATCCACCACAATACCACACACCCAGTCCTGCCTACTAGCACACTATACAGCTGCTCTGCCACTGCAATTCACACTAAGATCTGCTGTGGGGAGAGGGCAGTGAAGTTGGAGGGAAGCACACAAGGGACTATGGTGATGTATTACGGGTGTTTTACCAGTGGGGGGATTATGGTGACCATACCTGAGGTGAGAATTAATATACTGTTCAAAAATCAACAGCAATGTTAAAAAAAAAAGAACTTCATTAAAAAAAAATTATGGAATAAATGAGCAGTAGAATACCACTCAACCACTTAAAAATATAAAACAGTATCTTTTAGGACAAAATGGAGGTGATTATGCTATAAGAAGTCAGAAAATAAAAACCAGATATCAAATGGTTTCAGTTACCTGTGAAATATAAAAAACAAAATCCCTATATAGTGGTCAAAATAAATCGAATACAATGGGGGAAAAATGGCTACCATGGGAAGCAGATAGCAGGAGGAGACTATAGAAGATGAAAGGGGATCAGGCATTGGCACAGTTGCTTTGTAGAAGAGTAGAATGTGCATACATATAGAGGGATAAAACTGCAATGTTAAAATTGAAATTAAAATACATGAAAAAATTAAATGTGGAATATGAGTGAAAACAAAATGATGAGAATACAAGAAGGGAATAGAAATTTGATGAATTTCTGTATTCACAATGTAACTAAAACCTAAGCAGTGAACAAATAATCAGTGAGAAAAAAATGAGGACATACATCTAATCTTTGGAAGATGCTGGGAGTCATTGACACAGAAAAGAAAGAACAGCTAATTAAGAGGATAAAAAGAAAAATAGTAAAGGGTGAGAAACAGAGAATACATGCCCCCCACAGTAAGGAAATAAAATGTTATAATTAGATCCATTGTCAAACATAGAAGGAAGGTTAAGCATTATTCTTGATCCTGAAAAAAGGACCATAAGAAAATAGCACATTTCAGAGCATCTGGAGCAATTTCAAGGGGGCAATGACAATAGTAGCCACAGATACTAGGAGGTTGGAAATGAATGAAAAGTGAGTAAAGGCCTATAGTGTGAAGGAAACAGAAACAAAGCACTTGATCCCAGTTTTGTATACATTTATGTATTATCAGAAAACACCTGAATACCAATACAAGAACAACCATTATGTCCAAAATGATTTCAGAACAAATCCACTGTACAATATCAATAGAAACTGTGTAAAAGAGATTACATTGTTCAGTGATCTATGTTATATCAACATCTATAATGGGATGAGTAAAAGTGATACAGTGGCCCAAAGCTTCCTGGAATTGCTCATTAACAAAATCAACCAGTTAAAAAAAGTACAGATAGAGAGTAAGCAAGCACCACACCCTCTTGTTACTGATAACAAAATAACATTTTTCAGTGTTATAGGAAGAGAAAAGAAATATACAGAGGTATCAACAGAACAGTTTCAAATAATTATTGTTTAGAAAAACAAATGCTCATATAACTAGCATAGAGCAGAAGATGCTATAGGGCTGAGAAACAGAACTCTATCTTATGAGTAAACAAATGAACAAAATCAGAATGTTCAATGACAAATGCTATGAAAGCAGCAGTCTATATCTTTTTATTGGAAAATAAAAGCTATTGGACAGTAAACTGCTAATGAAGATTAGAGTATTATTTAATTCTGTCATATCAGAGCTAAGAATAAAGTGTGTATCTATAACTTTAGTTGGAGAAAAAATGGCTGTCACACAATTACCCTTGGTGTCTGAAGGCATGAAATCTGACAACATGTAGACCTAATAGTAGTTTAGGAAAGCTTCCCTCTAACAAATACAGATGGACCAGTAAAGTAGCCTACCACCAAGCGAACAGGTGTCTTTCTCAACTTACTGACAGAATTTGTAATGTTATTGAGAAAATATTAAAATAAAAGAAGAACGTTTGCTGGGCCAATTTAGTGAAACAAGCATTGTAACTCAAACAATTTCAATGCAATGTAATTAAAGAAATGGTTAAGATCTTAGTTGTGGGTAAGTATTATCCTAGAAAGTAAAAGAGTTTCAGGAAATA
The DNA here is from genome assembly GCA_004024945.1 of Uropsilus gracilis. Lineage (NCBI taxonomy): Eukaryota > Metazoa > Chordata > Mammalia > Eulipotyphla > Talpidae > Uropsilus > Uropsilus gracilis. The sequence goes on from PVHY01010637.1 coordinate 37,183, forward strand.
GTCTCCTTAAGTCTATAATATCCTAGATGATAGCAAAATTAATATGCCAACTAAAATTTAAGTTTATTTTAAATGACAGTCCATATTCTCCCATGTCTGTGTACGACAATGTATAATTTCACTTAGTAATAGTCCCCAGAAAAATCAAAATGTAATTTCCTTTCTATTATCTCCTACTCAAGGAATGCCTTAACTATATATATGTCCACTCCTCAGCAATTATAATAACTCTGTTAGGTAAACCTTTTATTTATACTACACAAAAGCTTCAGCTCAGAGTAGTGAAGTAACTTTGTCTATCTAACAAATAATATATCTGTAATCAAACTTAGATCAGTATCACTATCCAGTCCATATTTCTTCCATTATAGCAAGTTTTTTTTTTTTTAAACCATGTTTTTGCCTATCTTTTCATTAAGCAAATTAACTTGGGGAAAAAAACCAGGGAATATAAAGATGTTTTATATATGTGTGTGCATATATATATATATATATATATATATACATGTATATATACATACATATACACACAGACACATACACACAAATTTATATAAAAAATAAAAAACATAGCAAAACATGAATAACAGGGATTAATACTTTATCAGAACCTCCATAAATTGCAATTCCCATTCAACAGCCCTCAATAATAATTCTACAAGTACTATATGACATGCAGACCAATTTAAAAAACTATATAGAGAAATGGGTTCTGTAAAGTAGGCATACCAGACACATCAAATTCCATCTGGAAAAGATAATGGTAAAATCTTGTTTAACTTAAAAAAAAAAACAAAAAACTAGAAATGATTCAGTAAGTATATTCACAGATATATTTAATGGTATTTGAAGCATGATGCAGTAACTTGTTTCCCAGTGTAAGCATGATTATTTGCCAGCAGTTTCTGGACTAGCCTCCAAAATATGGGTTTTTTGTGTTGCTTGTTTTTTGTTTTATTGTTTTTGAGAGTAGGTCTCGCTATTTTTGCCAGTGGAACCGCAGGCTCATGTTGCCCGGGGTACCACAGACTCAAGCAATTGCCAGCCTCAGCTTGCCAGGTAGCTGGGATTACAGGTGCATGCCACAATGCTCAGCTAATATTTTGGAACTGGGTCTTCCTACATTGTCCTGGGCAGGACTCAAACCGAATCTCGATCCCTGATCCCCGGTCATGGCTTCCTAGGCTGCCACTTACAGGCACGCGCCACTGTGCCCAGCTAGATTCCAAATGTATATGGTCATGATCAGTTTGAAATAAAAAACAAATCTCACCATGAATGTTGCTTAAGTAATTCTAGTAATTTATAATCCATAGTAAAAATGCACATTCAAAATAACAATGTGAAAATCTGTCTTCTATACAAAGTGGAATGAAATTTCCCTGGCATAAAATACCTTTGGGAGAGAGATACCTCTTGGCAAAATAAAGTGCATCAAAATAATAACAAAAGACCTGTCAAATACAATAAGAGATATGACACTGCATTTTCAACAGTTATTAAATGTTGGAGTTTACCACCACAGAAGACTCTTACAGCTACATCCTCAATTCTTGGCACATTAAAATCCTTTAAAGCAGTTAATCAATGAAACGTAATGAAATGCATAAACACAGAAAGAAAAAAAAAAACAAGCTACTTCAAGCTGATGGGTTGAAAACTGAGACTACCATTCTATTAGATGAGCCATGAATCAAGACATGTTTGTTCTTTGTTCTCTTCATTCCTTCATAGTATATTGGATATCAGTGATCTGACTGTCTTACAAATATATATTACATACATTCACATAAGAAACTAGTGAACTTATTAAATTATACCAACACCATTTGTACTTTAGATTTTCTTTTCAATGACTTCAAGGACCAGAACCTTTCATTATAATCAGTCCTATTCTTCTGACTACCTTTCGGTTTTCCAAACTGTTTACTCTCCTTCTATCTCCTCCTTAAATATTAGTGACTCTAAGGTGCCCATGCCATAGTCTTTTTAGTTTATATGCTCACGTTGCTCCATTCCATATCTGACTTTATCATTAATCCATAACTCTTTTGTTTATTGATTCTGTAACTCTATAACTTCTGTAATTCTGTAACTTCTGTAACCTGAGCTGTAGACTCATAAATCCAATCTCTTACCTCTTCTATAGGATCTTCAAAGATACTCCAACATGAACTCATAATCATTTATAAAAAGTTTTCTGTCTGTTCCTTATTGATTAAAGGCATCATAACTCAATATATCACAAAAAAGAGAAACCATCAAATCATCTGTGTTCCTTTTCTCTCCATGCCCACCTGCCCCCCTACAAACTCTGCTTCCATTTCTAATGTCATGTTCAGAGACATCAACAATGATTGCTTGTATCCTCCATTTATTCCACAGATATATAATCTGATAGACAATGTGAACATAATAATGATTAATGCCCAATCTCTGCCTTGAGGGGAACTAAATAAACCAAAATAATGTTTTAGCATGTACTGAAGGTGTGTCAATTTACAGTTGTCCCTTGGATTTTTGCTTTACCTTTGTTCAATCTACTCCATTCATTACCAGGGTTCTTTTAGAAGCACTAAGATGCTATCACTTACCTTATTTTTTTCCAGGATCTTTCAAAACCTGACTTGAAATGAAAATAATGGCTCCCACATATCCCAGTGCTTTAGTTACAGCAAAATACCATCCTTTAAATAGTCAAGAAATCCCATGCTTTTATGTCTTTGCTGATAGTGCTTTATATCTTAATCTTTTCTCAGTCTGAAAATATTTGGCTGGGTTAAAATACCATCTCCTTTGGGAAACTTTCCTGAACTCTTCCAAGCAAAATTAATTACACCCTCCTCTGGGCCTTTACAACTTTTTGTTACTAGCACAGATGTAGACACTTTAGAGACTGCATTATTGTTAGTTTTGATAACCAGATCCCCAATTAGTCTTAGTTCCTTAAATCCATCAGTCATATCTTGGCCACATTTGAATCACTAGAAACTTATATCAACTTGGTGCATAATAGGCATTGAAAAAAAATTATTATGAAAGTCCCTGTATTCCCAAATCATTAAAATTCTTAGAGTTCTACACACATTAGAATATTACACTAATTCTAATTCTGAATTAATTGCATACGAAAAATTCTGAACACCATGATATATATATTCAAGTACCCATAGCTCATGATTAGGAAACTGCAATATTAAGACTAGCTATTTTGAGATATCACATATCCATATAAAAATGGGTCACATAAACGTCTATACCTGAATGGTAGAATATATACCGTAACTTACTATCTGTGACCAAAAACAGGGAAAAGAACTAAACCAATGAATATTTCTGAAAGAATTTAAAATTCATAAACAATCTGGCAAGAAGGTAAAACACTTGGAGGTCAAAAACTAAGTAAAAGAGGGTGGGGAAGGAAAAGAAAAAACTAAGTAAAAGACAACTCAGAAAGGTAAACATCAGTAGTCTCAACTTTGACCTTGTGTGAATCCGCTAAAGCCAGATAAATCTGAGTCTCATTTTCTAAGGTGTCAGGAATGGGGGAATAGAAATCAAGGCCAAGTTCTCATCAAAGTGGAAACAATAACAGAAAATGGCCCCACAGAACCCAAAGGCTACAACTCAATTTAATAGTAAATAAGAAACAAACTTGCTTATCTCCCAAGGTGCAGAAAAGACAAGGTGAATATCCTCTCTGAGAGTTACTACTTAAAAGTTCAAAAGTCAGCCCTCCTACAGCCTGAATTCACAATTCCTCAAGACCCTAACAAAACTTCAGGACCCAATTTGTATAGGACCATAAGTTGATAGCAACCTACCAAAAACAAACATGAATTCTTTTTGAAGGATGTTAAGTCACATGAAGACTTTAATATATTCCCACAAAAATGTGAAAGAACAATGATTAATTTGTTTAAAGAAATGAGATTGAAATCATTAATAAGGATGAAGATGTTATTAAAATGACAAAGCAGATCTTAAAACTAAGAAAATTAAATTGTTAGAAATGAGAGGGTAATAATTAACATGTTTAAGAGTAGGAGTAGATAAAACAGAGCTTAAATGAGATCCATTAAGTAGAAGATATAATTGAAGGCATTTTCCAGACTGTATCACTGAAAGCTAAATAGATAGAAAAATATGAAAGACATGTTAAGAGAAATGTAGCATAGAACAAAGTGTAGTACATTTTCATGAAGTTTAGAAAAGGAAAAATAGGAAAGTGGGAAGATTTATAAAGATAATGGCTAAATTTTCAGTATTTCAGAAAAATGCAAATACAAATTCAGGAAATTAAAAAAAATGTCAAGTAGGAGAAATTTAAAAAATCAACACTTAAAATATTAAAAGAAAACAGAATTAATGAAGAAAAACCAATGGATAAATAAATAAGGAGATACTTTGGTAGGAGATTATTGGTGCTTTGGTGGTGGTGTAGGATGTTAACATGCATTTAAAATATATGAGCCACTTCCATTAATCATTTTATATCTGGCAATTTTGTTATTTTCATATTTGTACTTTGAATTTTAATCCTCTTTATATACTCTAATTTTTATGGCATCCATTTCCTTTGCTGCCTTTTCTCATATATCTCTGATCTGTTTTTCTGAGTTTTATTGTTATTATTGCAATTCTTTTTTATTAATTAAATTATTTATATATAAATTTCACATGTCTGTGATCTCTGGGGTTCACACACCCCCATCCTCCCTGACCTTTCCCACCCTGCCCCTCACCCTGAGTTGCATACTTCAGTTTGGTTGTTAGCTTGTTTTGACTTTTCCTCATGGCTTTTTATCTTTCCCATGCCCCATATAATAGTGAAACCATTTGGTTTCTGTCTCTGTCTTTCACTTTTTTCTGCTAAGATGATTTCTTCAAAGCACATTCATGTTATCAAAAATCATTCAATTTCTCATTTTTATTGATGAGTAATGTTCCATTGTGTATATAAACCACATCTTTTTTATCCAGTCCTCTGTTTTGGGACATTTCGGTTGCTTCCATGTCTTTGCAATTATAAATAGCGCTGCAATAAACATCCAAGCACAGGTGTCCCTGTGTACAGGGGTACACAGGGTACCCTGAGGTCTCCTTTTGGTAGATTTCCAAGAGAGTAATTGCTGGGTCAAATGGTAGTTCTATTTTCATTAATTTGAGAAGTGATTAAAAAAAATTTCAGGAGGAAGCCCTGAAAGTAGTATAAATCAAACGGAACAAGACAGTCATTTCAAAGATGAAAATGAAGGAGCAAGTTAGAAAAAGAGATACAAGGGGTGGGGGGGATGAAGGAACACTCAAAGAACCTGACTCCATGAGTGGAAATACAAGATCATAAGGAAAAGAGAGAGAAGTGAAGTGAAAAACTAGGTAATGAAATAATGGAAGAAAACTATCTGACCTTGAAGAAGGAAATGAATATAGAATTACATGAAGCAGAAGAAACACCAAGCTACAAGATAAAAGGAGAACTACAGCAGGACACATACTAGTGAAACTTCCAAGAGTCCTAGATAACAGAAATATAATGAATATGACAAGAAGAATACCTCTAAGGAATCTGGATTAGGCTAATATTGAACTTCTCAAGACACTAAAAGCAAGAAGAAAAAATGAGTTACATATTCAAAATGCTCCTAAATTTTAAAACATGCTAGGCAAGAAAATGTTAGTCTGCTAAGTTCTTCCACATGAAAAAAAAATAAGAATCTCCTCAAAAACAAAAAAAAATCTTAGGGAGTTTGCATCCACTAAACTGCCTTTCAGGAAAGAAGTTTTTGGGCTTAACCCAAAATTAATATAAAGAGAGGAATGAATATAAAGACTGAACAAGGAATAAATTGCAGCACAAAAGGATGAACAAAATAGAAGTCACAGACTTTTACATGTCAATAATCACTGGATTAGGATCAGAATCCAACTTGAAGCTGTGACCCTAACAAGGGCAGTGTTATTTGTCATTGCCATTAGCTGTCTGAAATATACAGAGGTTAAGAATGGCCTAAACTGGATAAGGGTATGCGTCCTTCTTTAATTTGTGCAAATTTTGAGTAGCCTTGATGAATATGTGAAACAAGCATCCCTGGGTTATTGTTCCTAGGCCCTGGGTGGGGAGAGAAAATGAATCACCAGGAGGGGGTGTGAGGGGTAAGTGGAGCTACTGGTTTCCAGGAGGGGTAGGGGAACAAATAAAAGACTAAAAGAGAAAAAAAAAATTATGAGCCTATACCCCTAAAACATATACAGTACTGTAAACCAAGGTTACTTCCAAAAATGTAATTAAAAAAATCAATAGCGCTGGGCACCGTGGCTCATGTCTGTAAGCTTCAGCCTATGAAGCGCCTGGGGCTAGGGATCGCAGTTCGAGTTTCGCTCGGGACAACATAGCGAGACCTAGTCCCAAAAAATAGCTGGGTGTAGTGGAGCACACCTGTAATCCCAGCTACCTGGGAAGCTGAGGCTGGGGATTGCTTGAGTTTGTGGTACCACGGGCAACGGGAGGCTGCGGTTCCATGGGCAAAAATGGCAAGACCTAGTCTCAAAAAAAAAAAAAAAATGTCATCTCCATCTTACCTATGTGTTTACTATATTCTGAGTACCTGTATACATGTCTTATTCTTGAACATTTAACCCCTAAAGTATAGATCCAAATCAAAATCAGTCATCTTGGCAGATCTCTCAATACCTAGCACATAGCAGCTTTCATGTAGGCTCAATAAAGTATATTCACTAATCACTACACACAGCAGCCTATAATTAAACTACAAATATCAGAAATCCATTGTCAGTTCTTATTTTTTTAATCAAAGCAAATAAATGAAAGAAGCTTTAGTTGGTCCAAGTTTTTCATATGCTGTCTCATCTTAGATGAAATGTGGTAGATGGTATTTCTTTAACCCAGTTACAGGATTTTACTATAGAAATGAGCCATAGAAATAAGGCTGACTTTAATTTTAACTTTCCATATTATACATAAACTATGAAGCTAATTTTAAAAAAATCTACATTATCCCTAAAAATATATTCAGATATTTAGTAAGAATGTCCATATAATTCAAAGTTTATGGTAGAAAAAAGTCTTTGGGGAACAGAGTAACAAAAAGACAGGAAACAAATCAACATATAAATATTATCTGAAATGCTAAAATTCAAGAATATTTATGCCTCTAGATATATTTAAGAATATTTCATAGTCCAGATACAACAAACACCTGATAAACATAGCCCCCAAGTCCACCAAACCAACAGATGTGTGATCTATTCATATATTTCCAAAATCACCTGGGTAAATACTCAGGAGGGGAAGAAAAGGGTAAAGAAGAAAGGTAGAGTAGAGTACAGTGGATAGGGATAGGAGAGCACAGTGGTGGGCACTTTAGTGGTGAGAAAACTATGGTGACTACACCCAAAGGGACAAATCGTTCATTATGGAAAAAATGAATAAGGGTGTTCAAAATAAAAAATATAATAAAACTTATAAAACAAAATAAATATCTTTGGTGATTTTTTTATTGTACCCATATCATAAAAGTTAACAAGCCTGACATGGGATATTGCATAATTAAGAATTAAACACTTTGTGGCTATCAACTTAATTATGGTGTATGGCCAAAAACAGAAAAATATAATTAACTGTAGAAATTTAAAGTCATTTTAAGGTGATAAGAAGGAAAATGAAAGTATATTTAACATTCCTATTGTTCTAGCTGTTATATAAGATCAAAATTAAATAATGCATCTTAAAAATTAAAGGAAATTGATATTTAAAATATTCTGTGAAATGAATAGACTGTTTTCCACTTTCATGCTACAATGGCAAATTCAAAACATAATATTCCACATATTTTGCTGTAATTTCAGCAAGTAACATTACTGAATGCAATGAATTCACAGATAATCATTAAGACAGCATAAAACATAAAATAGAAATAAATGCCATGTTTTCCAGAGATGAAACAAGTCAAAGGAAAAAAGACTACAAAAAAATCATAAATCAGAGCTACATATTAAATAGAATCCTAAGGCAATGATTTAGTTTAATGTAACATTCAAAGAGCATAACAAAGTTCTTCTGTTCCCTTAAGCTAAACTAACATCTTTGTATATAGTTTCACAAAATTGACACTTTTAAATGAAGTCCAAAGATGATGACTACTTTCAATGTTGGTAACAATATTTCCATTTCAGAGGAGTAAAAAAAATAAACATGGTTCAATTATTTGTAAGTTGATGACATCTCACATAGTTTGGTCAATCTAAAAGAAGTACTTTTAATATAGTTTCAATATAGTGTTACTACTACTTAATGAACCAAGGGAGACTACATGATTACTCATTAATCAAGAAGCAATAAAAAGATGAATAATAAAGCATTAGTTACAAAAAAAATACTACTTTGGATGTGTCAAGAAAATGTCTCAAAAAGCAAGCACCATTTGATTATCACTATCAAAGTAAAGGTAAAGGTGGGAATGATACAATATCAATTCCAATATACATTTTAGAGAAAACTTAATAGTAAAAATGATGCCATTTTAAGGAAAATATACTTTAAGAGAAAAGGGAGAAAGTTTCTTTGTTTTCATTATCTATGGCATTGGCATTGACAACACAAGAAAAAATGTTTTAAACTTCAAAGTTTGATCTTAGCAATTTAATATTATTTACAGCTCAACAAAAACAAAGCAAAAAAACCCAGTCAAAAAATAGGGAGAAGAACTAAAAAGACACTTCACCAAAGAGAAGATACAAATGACTAATAGGCATATGAAAAAATGAATCAGAAACTAAGAGGTTAAGAGTTATAAACATTTGTATGCTAGTAAGTTGAGTAACCTACAAGACATGGACACATTCTTAGAAATATACAATTATCTGATACTAAATTATGAGAAAATAGTGACCATTGAAATGAAATATCATATCCTAACATTGACTAATAGAACTGCATTTACATCATCTTCATTCCTGTTCTAAAGGAGAAAAGGGTCTCCCATCAAAGGTAAATTCTTCCATATATGACTCTAGAAATGCCTTTGCATTTTTTCACTTTAAATTGTATCTTTTTCTTACATCTCTTACATCGTTACCTTGTTCTTTCCAATGTCTAACTTTCCTTTCAGGAATTGAAGAGGATTTGGCATTTTCCAACTTAACAAAAAATTAAGTCCCCTGATCTACTACCTACTACCTACATGTACAGAAAGCCAAATTTCCAAGAGTTGCCAAGGCACGACTCACATTTCCCTTACCTCCCATTTTAACTTAGCAACTCACAGCAACATAGCATTGAGGTTAAACTTCCTTCTTTAAACTTCATAAGAGCATAAATGACCTCAACGAATAATGTCATAGTTCCCCTACTTAATATCACATATCATGCTATTTTTGGAACCTTTTTTGAATATTCTATAATAACACACTGTTCTATTTTTCTGTGACCACACTTTCCTCAAATTGCTTTTCTGCCTATTTCTTCTTTATCTAACCTCTAACTAGTAGAATATATGAGGGCTTGGTTGCTAACTTTTCATACACATACACCTTCATAAATTGTATTCAACCAAATATTTTATTAAAATAAAATATTAATATCATCTATATGACAAATCTAAAAACTGTATCATTAACTATGGATTTCCAGGTTCAAATTCAAACACTTGTCTGTCATTTTTACTATGATTTCTATCTAAAACAAATCTCAACTATAAAATAGTCAAAGTTTTCACTCCAGATTCTGCTACTACCAAGCCTTTTCAATAAATGGTACCATCATCCAGTTGCTCCAACAGAATTATTAGGAATCTTTGATTTCTTTTTCTGCTTTATACATAACATCCAATTAAAATCACAAATCTCTACAGATTTTTATCCCCAAACCATATCTCAAAAGCAAAAAAGGAATTAACAATAAAGAAAACTAAGAAAGATTGGGCTTGTGAGGAAGAAATCCAGGAAAGCATCCACTGATGCATGTAACAGATGAATGAGTCAAGATGTGGAATATATTCACAATGAAATATTGCTCAATAACCAAAAAAGATACGCTCATACCTTTTCAGCAATATGAATAGAACTAGAAGGGATCATGCTAAATAAGTCAAAAGAAAGATAACCACTTGCTGGTATCATGAATATGTGGCACAAAGAGTAACTAAATGAAAAGTCAGATAAAGGTAAGCTAAAAAACTAACTCTTGAAAGCTGACTACAGAACTGAAGCACACAAAAGGGAAAAGGGGAGGAGTAAAAACAAAGAAGGAAGCATAATGGACTAAGGTGATGGAAGATATATGATTTGGAGCTGGGTGCAATATGGTGGCAATATCTGATGGGGCATCCAAATATTACCTCAATTCAACATATGTGTATATGTCTATGTATCTATGTATATATGTATCTATATATATTTAGAAAATATGTATATTTAGAAAAAGAAGTAAACATTGAATATCACTGGAAATCTTGTGAAGAGTAGACACTATGTAGTAATAGGGGAGAAACTTCAATTGGAGCAAACTGGAAAAAAATAGAGTGGGGTCAGACGAATAGATTAATTTTATAAGGAGTTTTGCTCTGAGAAGGAGAGACAGTAGGCTATGTAGAGAAACCTAGGTAATAAAGAGTGGTTCTTTATTCAAAGTGAAGAGATACTAGAGCATGTTAGCATGCTAATAAAAATGATCTATTATTGAAGGAAAATTAAGCACACCATGAGGAAAGGACATAAATCACTGAGGGGTGGGAACCAGTGCCATGGTGGACACATTAATTTTCCATAGGTGAAGGGACTCCTTTTATCAACAATAAAAGGAAATACTAAAGATACAGTTTCAGGGAAATTTGGTAGATTGAATAAGAAAGATGGAGGGATACTTGATTGGATATATCTATATTTGTCAGTGAGTTATGAGGCAGATCATTAGAGTATGTGTATGTCTTCTGTCTCAATATGTTTTTGTAATGTGTTGTGCACTAAATTTCCCCAGTAGTCAGAAGAACTTTTACCATTGTGCCCAGACTTGACCTTTTTCTAGTATATGTTACCTTGAGGCCCAATGGACCTAAGGAAGGCAGACAATGTTAGTTACTTAAAGAAGATTATTTTGTGTTGAGACCAATGAAAGCTGTCGAGGATAAGGACAAATCCTATTAACTTTCTTTAAGCCTTGACCCTACTTCTAAACAGAAAATGATCATTTTCCATTTACTGACCTAGAATAATGTAGTTGGGGTACATCAAGCTGCAAGTTCATATATATATAATATATATATTATATATATATTATATATATAATATATATATTATATATATATAATATATTATATATATTATATATATATTATATATAAATAATATATATTATATATAATATATATATTATATATATTATATATCATATATATAATATATATTATATATATTATATATATTATATATATAATATATATATTATATATTATATATATATATGAACTTATATATATTATATATATTATATATTATATATATAATATATATCCTCCCTATCTGAATACCCTTTTATTGTAAGAGTAAAGATGAAGTGATCCCTCCTCATCATGGAAAACCCTCCTCTTTCCTTGATGGATCTGGTGCCTTACTTATCACAGAGTATACACCCCTAGTTTACTATATTTTAAAATTTGTAGCCATGTGAGTTCTCCACTTATATTAAACTGGCTTTTTTCTCCCACTCATCTCTTTCAGTTTGTTCCTTTGCCCAGCCTCTGAAGAACTCAGAGGGGTAGGGGAATCATTTCCTGTGCCCTAAAGGTACTTTAGTGATTGAGGAGGAGGACATGAAAGAAACAGAAAAGAAAAGACATGCATTAGCTGTGTTAATGAGAAGATACTAGCAATTTTAAGAGATTACCAAGTGGCTATTTGGTGATATGTAAGATCTAACAAAAAATTGTGTGTGTGTATACTGACTGAATACATTTTTCATTTTCTTTTACATGAAAATCACAACTTATAACAGAAAATACAGAAAAATATTTTTCAAAGATAAAAAACTTAAAGATTTCCTTTGTTGCATACCTAAATAGAAAACTTTTGCTATAACAGTTCACAAATGGAGTGCTATTCTTATAAACAAACAAGCTATTCATTTTTCTTTATACAAATCTATTTCTGTATAGAGATGGCACACATTAATTTAAATATATAGAAGCATGCAATTAATATTGCACTGTGATAAAAACTGTGCCCTTTTCAAATATGCTTTTATTATTCTCTGGTTTACCATTACATGATCAGAAAGCAAGATTGATGTCTTAATATCAAGAGTATTTATTTAAAATGAGATATAATTTTAGTGAGCAAGTTGTATTTACAATACCAGAAGCACTGACTGAAATTATCTGCATTCCTTTAGCATTTTAATTTAGAGTTTTGTAAATGTAAATTAGGGAAAGTCTACTAGATGGAAAGTAGAATTTTTTTCTTTTTGTTTTTAATCTCAATTGTATTAGTGGTGTTATTTCATTGATAGCATATTTACATACAATTGTATGCATGACCCTCAAAGCACTTTATAAATATTAAAAATTCCTACAAATCCCTCTTACTAAATATGCAATGTACCTTTAAAATTATTCTCCAGTAAAGGTGATATATTGTTATAAAGAAATTAACATTCTGATGAAGTAACTTGATCAAGGAAAAAGAATGAATATTAGAATCAATACCCCTCACTCCAGTATTTAAATATAAAATAAATTTATTAAACTTAAAACATCCAAAACTATAAAACTCCCTGATTTGGTCTTTCAGTTCTGTGCTTCATATTTATTACAAGGCAATTAAAACACTACAGGAATTAGTGGCAGAAGAAAGTTTTCAAAAAGTCATCAAATTCTGTCAAGTAAAGATAGCAAAATAACAGTTTAAGAGATATAGCTTCTTATGAAAAATGACTCAACTTAGGTTCTCTGAAATTAAAATGCTAAAATTGGTGAACATGCTTAGATTTCCAAAATGACAATCATTTGAAAAATTACCAAGAGGGAAAATACTAATCCCAGTAATATTTGTGGCCATAAATTTGTGAACTTTAGATGTCTTCTTGGTTCTACCAACTTTTATTTAAGATAAAACAGAAGAATTTTCATTTTTAACGTGAACTGTAAGAATTACTGTTCATGCATGTTATCTTACAGATGTTGCCAGACAACTATACTTTAGTTAAACCAAACCCTGAAGTTACCTAAAATTAAAATGATTTTGAAAACATGCTAAAGATTAGCTGATTAAAAATTATTTTTCTTTCATATATTTTAATCAAATACAGTGTGTTCCAATTTTTAGCAGTTTGTTTTCAATATGAACTCATCTAATTGTTGTCTTGATATAAATTTAAGTATCAAAGAAAACAAAATTATGAAAAACTATAGTTTCTCCAGTAAGTGATAATAATTACTTCATTTCTTTCTTTTCCTCCCATGGAACTATCAAAGTTGAACTAATCTCACAAAACAAAAATGAGCATAAATATTATTTAACCATTTTGGTAAAACATATGAAAAATAGTTGGCATTATTATAGAAACAGAAAACTACTGGATATTCCTATTTGAAAATAAAATTCAGCTTAAGACATTTTGACCAGACTTATTTCAAAAATTGACTCATACATTTTCTGAATTTTATTTCATTAGCAATGGTCTGAAATTCATTCAATGAGGAAATGTAAATCAGAAACCTGAAGAGAAAATATAGCACTTGCTTCCCAGTTCACCTAAAAGAGGACTGTACTAGTATATTTTAATAGAAATTTTTCCAAAACCCAGCCATTAGCCATGAAAAGAAGCTCTCCCTTGTTTAATATATTTATCTAAGGAACATAAGAAATGTTTGGTAATCTACCCAAAGGAGACCTCAATGTGGGTACAAAAGGACACCTGTGCTCGGATGTTTATTGCAGCACTATTTATAATTGCAAGAACATGGAAACAACCCAAATGCCCCAGAACAGATGAGTGGATGAAAAAGATGTGGTATATATACACAATGGAGTATTACTCATCAATCAAAAATGACAAATTTGATGAATTTATA
>PVHY01010638.1:0-51160 GCA_004024945.1 Uropsilus gracilis
CTGCCCCGCCTCACCCTGCCCCGCCCCCTGGCCCCTTTCCCCCTACCCTGCCCAGAAACAGAGGCTTCCCCCACTCTGGGCTGCAGGGACCTGGTTGAGGGCATTTGACCTAAGACTTGACCATTTTCTTCCAGTTAATGTCACGTCTAGGGTTTCCAGCCCCTTCACGGAAGTTCAGATCCAGGGCAAAGATAGGGTCTTTCTTTCTCAACATGGACCACTGTCATCAATTTCACCTTTTAGCTTTTCAGCTAAGCGTCTGCTAGAGGAGACCCCTTTCTGCCGCTGTCAGGTCTCTGAGAGGAGCAGGGACAGGGGAGGGAGGGAACGGGAAGGGAAGAGCAGGAATCACGTCTTGCAATTGGCATGAGTGTTTCTGTTTGCACATCTTGCGTTAATATTCCCATTTAGCACAATTAGCTCCCTTCCCCAGCTTACGCACACCCTGCAGAGCTTGTGCCTTCAAGGCGAGCTAACCCATCAGCAAAGCAGTCCAGCTCCCTGAAGACCGAATGCAGGTGGTTCGGAAGGCTGCAGGGCGCCAGTTGCTCAGAAGGCAGGATATATAATTGTGGCTAAAAATACATTTGCAAGAAGAATCAGACTCAGCCTGTCTGGAGAGGATAAAAGCATCTATGGCTTGGATGATCTTAAGAAAAGTCCTGCAGGAAAAAGGAGAAGGTGGACAAATGATAACGAATGAAAAGTATTAATGGCAGGGAAAAGATAGCTAGTACAGAACAATAACTTCTCTTTATTCAAATAATTCGCTCTTCTTTTTTCTTAGACAACAGTTAGAGCCTCGGAATGTGATTTCGGCCTCGATAAAGCAGAGCAATTTAGGTGCTGTCAAGCGTTGTTGTCAAGCTTTGGGCAGCTGGGAATAAGAAATGCAGCATCTTTTATGGAAACATGGGCTATTAAAGCTGCAGGAGCGCTTACAGACCAAGTCATGCTTTCTATGATACATTATTTTCATATGATGTATCCACTATCTGGATTCTATTTTCACATGTGTATTTTTCTGGGCTGAATTAATATTTTTATAGCTGTTAATTCACTGCTCACGACAGAGGTGTATGCCTGAAGGAAAAAAAAATAATCCATTTTGACTTGCTAGAAATGAGTCAAGTTTAGAAGACACCCACATGGGACGTGTGATAGCACCTCTCACCCACTTGATTAGCAGAACATCTGGCGTCCTACAAGACCTGGAAATCCTAGTCAAATAATACTCTCAGCAAATAGTAATACAGTGCTCATTGTGCTCTACCCATTGTTCTCTGTGCTGTCTAATTCACCTAATTCTTAAAAAGAGATAGATTCTGCTACTGTTTCCCATTTGAAACCTAAGGAAGGAATAGAAGTTAAGTAAATCACCTGTGGCTACACTCAGTCTTGTTCAGAGTCAAGTTTTGCATAGAGATGATCTGCTACAAAAGTCTGTGAGCTTAAACAGCATAAACACTGTCTCTCAACTCAAAGTCAATTGTTTACCTATTTATCAGTTACCAGGTCTATTCTCCCTGAAGACAAGTCCTTTTTAGCATGCATTTACTGTGCAGCTCTAAGGAATATCAACAAATAAACAGTTAAGTAGCACTAGACTGACAGAGAAATGGGCAAAGACATGAACTGATTTTCTGCACACCTGCAATAAGAATGAAAGCAGTGGAGAAAAAGATTGAAGTGATGGGAAATCTGCTCTTTTCCTTGACCAGATTGCTCAGATTAGAACTTTCTGTTCTACTCGTAACTCAAAGCCTTAACATCTACAAACCTTCAGAAATTTGATTCAACCAATGTAACCTTGAGTGAATCTATCATCTTTGCTCATGCCAAACCAAAGAGGAAATTATGCTTTGTTTTCTGCTGCTAGTCTTAGAGAAGGATCTATGTGTGAATAAGAGTCTCAGATGCCTGGAGAGACAGCCAGCAAGAGTTCCTGAACTTCCTCATTACCAAGTATGCTGGTCACACCAGTGCCATCACCATGTTGTCACTGATCCAAAGATGAGGATGGACAGGGAGGCCAATCACTTGTGAAGAACCTGATGCAATAGCTGGACTAGATGGAGCAGGGTTGAGGGTGGGAAGTTATCTTTGAGTCTGTCCAATGTGCACCCAGTTTCTTTTGCTGAGATACAGAAAAAGAAAGAACATAAGTTGACTGTTCCAATAATAATTTTGGCTTCACTTATGGGATACGAAGAGAAAGAATAACAAAGCAAGGATGCCCAAGCTTCTTGTTGGACATGTCCCCTGCTTGGAGAAACTGAATGAGGGACTAGAAGGCAGGAAGTCCTTGAAAGGAGCTGCATAGCCAGCTTTTAATGACCTTGGACTGAGAGTTAGGCATGTGGTTGGGCTTTGAGATGAGTAGGGCCTGGGAAACAAGGTATTGGGAAGGGAGGAGCAAGAATTGTGTCTTGAATATGGCATCAGTGTTTCTGTTTGTACATCCAAAGACAGTGGTTGGTACAAAAGCTTTGCCTAACTGGATATTCACCACTGGAGGGAAACTGACTGGCCCCACCCATCCTTTGCAGGGAGAAGACAGTATTGTTACTGGATAATAGGATGAGCAGAAATGTATATGCACAGAGAAAGCAGAATGTGGAGGTCACAGGTAATGGAGCACATGAGAAGGAAGATGTGTGGTAGAAAGAAATGAGTAAAAGCAACTATAGTAGAGTGCAATTGAAGGATGGAAGCTTGAGAGGTAGTCAAAGGCAGTAACTGAGTCACCATGAACAAGGTACTTCCTCTAGGAAGAGGTGGGCCCATCTGCTAAAGGGAAAATCAACTAACAGTGTGTCTCAAGTGACCACTGACATAGTCTTTATTTTTCTGGCCACTCCATCTGCCCTACGGTTAAGCTTTCTTTCCTTGAGAAAGCATGAGTGTCTCCATGTGGTTCCTCATATGACAGTTCCTGATGTCATGATGAAGTACATGAGTCTCAAAGGTAGGCTGCTTGGGTTTTCATCCAAGTGACCTCACCTGTAAACTATGTGGATCTGGATAAAATTACACAAACTCTCTGTGCTTCCTTTTCCTCCCTATGAAATGGGGATATTATTACTATTTACCCCATGGGATTATTATGAGGATCTCAAATTAATTGATAGCTATCAAGTGCTGAGAGCAGTAGTACTTGGCACAAAACTAAGTGAATGAATAACTGTGTCAGAAAGGGAACTCTTCCTGACACTCTCTAACACTTCTTTCCTTGAACAACATCGATTAGTGTAACTCTGGGTTGCTCTGTAACTTTCATCCACACCATTCCTCACTCCCTACCTGAGGAGATGGGATGATTTAGCTGACTGGAATGTTTATCAGTTAGAATTGGGCTCTGTCTTGAGTGACAAGTAACATGAAATAATAGCAGCTTAAAGAAGATAAAGATATGTCTCTCCCATAGTCCATAGTAGGCAGCTGGTATGATATGTTTAAGGCACAGGCTCCTGGCTTATCATCCTCAAAATTCAGCTTCTATTTCATGGTCCAAATGGTCATTCTAATTGCTCATTCTTTCCAGAAACAAAGAGGAAAACTAAGGAGAAGTACAGAGTCTTACACTTCCTAGAATTGAACACAAATTTCTCTCACTCCCATACCCTTGAACTGGGTCATGTGACCATACTGTGCTGCAAAGGGGACTGGGGAATGTAGTCTTTATTCTGGACTTTTCCTCTAAAAGTGAGGCTGGTGTTCCTGCAGAAGAAGGGAAGAAGAGATGTGAGGTTAACTGGCAGCCTCTCCAGTAGTAGATTTAGTAAAGCAAAACTGAGTGTGCTTGATTCACACATTTGTTGGGGGAAAGATTCCCCTAATCTAGCAGAACTAGGTGGATATCTGTCTGATTCTAGGCTTCAGAATGAGAAAGCTGTTAACCACAAAAAGAAACCATATGCCTTGCTATCTTATTTACCATTTAAAGTAATGTGTCTATCTCCACCTGCAGAACAACTTTCTTAATTTTTATTGTTTCTGAACCCAGGTGAAGAAAGAGAGTGATTATATTATAAACCCTTCAAGATTTCTGAAACATTTTCTTTTCTCAATAAAGAAAAACCTCCATGTCCATTGTCATCACACCTGGGAAATACCTAGTCCACATCGTGGATTCGTCTCAGAAAGAGAGTCTAGAATGTATTTGTGGCTCCATTTCAGTTGTAATACGCCCAGGCCTAAAAGGTATTTGGTGACCAAATATATCTGGAATAAACTTTTAAAACACTCTAGTGAATGCAATGCCATTTCACATCTTCCATTCTGAGATGTTGTATTGAGTGAGATCCCAGGTTTCACTTAAGTGTTAATTCTTTAACAGAGTGGGCTTTTTTGGATCTAAATAGACTATTCTCTACCATCTACTGTTTTAACATTTAAAACGTCCATTTTTAGCAAAATCGCAGTTGTGTGAATGTAGCATATTGGTGTGGAGGAGGGTTATATTTCAATATGCTGTATTAGTGAAGCAAGAAAATCACTGACTTTTAGATCTGGAAGAAACGTAAAGATCACTGAGTCAACCCTTTCCTGTTATGGGTGAGGAAAATGGGGGCCAGAGAGGGAAAGTGATTTGTCCCTGGTCACTGATGAGTGATAGAGTTTGGGTGAGAGCCCAGGGGTTGCAAGTCCAACCTGCTTCAGTATTGCACACCATCCAAAACTCCACTCTGCTCTTTTCACTCTAGTTAACAAAATTAAGAAGTTGGTTACTTATATTCTTTATGCCTCACTTTCCCATATGTAAAAGAAGAATAATGCCTATTCCCCAGGGCTGTTTTTAAAGATCAAATTCGATAATTGCTAATACTCTAGACAAAGTAGTAAATGCCCCTCTACAGAGTATTTAAGAGTAGTTTTTATTAAAAGGAAAGCCTATAAAAAAGGTTGAAAGCAGTAAGTAGATGTCATCACTCTATCACTTGTTCATTCAGTCAGTCACTCAGTCATTCATTCAATCAGTTAGTCATTCAGTCATTCATTGATTCATTCAATCATTCACTAATTCAGTCAGTCATCCAGTCAGTCAGTCAATCAGTCAGTCTGTCAGTCATTTGGTCATTCATTCAGTCAGCTAGTCAGTCATTTAGACATTGAGTCAGTCATTCAGTCATTCAGTCAGTCAATCATTTGGTCATTCATTCATTCAATCAATCAGCCAATCAGTCCTTCTGTCAGTTAAGAGTAAATAAGTTCTATTGTGCTGCTCTGTGTACGCCTTGTGCTGAGTACTGAGGAGATGAAGATGAGTCTAATAATGCTATGGTGTAAATTAGTAGATTAATGACTACACAAAACAGTGAAGGCAAAATGGAATGAGGGTAAGGGCAATGAGTGATTGATTTGTTTACTAAGGGTAAAAGAGTTGAGAGTTTCTGAGAGAAGTCACTTCTGAACTTGATTTTCAAAGTCAACAAGAAATTTGTCAAGTGCAAGAGCATTTGTAAAAGAAGAAACAGTATGTGCAAATGCACTGAGGCAAAAAACACCAGGTTGCTTGTGAGAGTGGAAAAACACGTAACTCAATGTTGTTAGGGAACTAGATACACAGAAGACAGAAACTGGAGGTCAAGTGGAGAGAAATCAGCACATGAGCGACTATCCACCCATGTTGGCACCTGAGAGTTTATTTGTAGACTGTGAGGAACTTATTGAACATTTCTGAGCAGAGAGAAGACTGGCTAGTAGTATGGCTTGTCTCAGTGTGAGCTGAGGCAAGGGAGCATTGCAGTGAGGCAGAAATCGGGGAAGTCAGTTATGTGGTTGAGACTACAAATATTTGCCAATATCCATTCTCCTTCATGTATAATGATAACAATTTTACCCAGGACATAACATTGCCCCCTTGCAGTGAAGTGAGGCCATGTGACTAATCCTGGCCAATGGAATGTGAGTCTGAATTATCTGCTAAAGCTGGTTTCTACCTTAACCAGACATACCTACTTACCCCCCAACTTTCTTCCTGGAATTCAACCTCAATGATGATATTGGACCATGAAGATGAGAGCAACAGCTAAAGCTGTGGAGACAGTACAGGAGGAAGTAGAATCCCTCTCAAAGAGGCCTGTGCCTCTTAGGACAGAAAGGCACTTTTAGCTTGGGTTTCAAGTGTCTTAAACCAAGTACAGGTGGATCTCTGCTCCACCCAGGCATTACATTGTATCAAACCCATGAGCAGCTGTTGTTTAGATAAAAGGCAGAGTCTCCAGGTAGCAGAGGGAATGAAAAAGGCTAACAAACTTGAAAGAACCTGTCTGACTTATTCCCAGAATGGAGATGGGAGAGAAGGTGTCAAGTGCACCTTCTGCATGCCTCTGCTTGAAAACTAGGTCAAGACCAAAGTCATCACAGATGAAAGTGAACACAGGAGAAATCAAATAATTGCCAACCACTTTAAAGGACTTGGAGATCTGCTGGAAAAGATGTCCATTTTCAATTCATTTTTTCCTCCACTCAAAAAACTTTTACTCACAAAGGAACTTGTATTAAGGGATTTGGGGGGAAGGTGCAATAAGTGTTTTTATTTCTTTTTTCTTTATTTTTTTGTTAAGTTGAGGGTTCAGGGGAGATGAGATGGTGGAAGAACCCTGAGGAATATAACGATGTAATATAGATACAGATATTTGTGTAATCAATTAAAATTTTAAAAATTTAAGGATATTTTTTTCCTAAAGGCATCCATTAGCCATAGAGTCATTTTTTAAATATTTTTTTAAATGTTCTCAGCTATAAAGGTCATAAAGCACAGAACTCTCTAGACTATGAGCAGATGGACTGACCTTACATGGCTGAGTTATCAACAGATCATCTCTGACCTGATATGGTGTTGCTTTGGGTTTGCAGAAGCAGCCCGCCTGCAAAAGGAACCTGTAACGTTCGGGTTTTATAAAAGCCCACTTGTTTGAGTTGAGTGGTGTGAGAAGGAAGAAGTGAGGGTAATTCTACACCATCATTCATTGAAGTTTGCCGGTCAGCTCCAACATCCGTAGGAAGTATATTCAAAATTAAACCATCAGAACCAAAATAAGATACATGGGGGCACATTCCCTGCATTTTACCACACAGCCCTGACACTCTCCACACACAGCCACAGCAGAGTTCCTCTCTGCACTGTTCACCCTCCTACACAAGCAGCTTAAATAATCACCCCACATGATATCCAGGACTTCCGGCGTGTAATTGCTGTTCTCATATTGATTAAAAGTCTAAGTACATCCATAAATCAGAAAGTCACTTAACATTCATGCTAACATCCATAAATGTTATGTTGACTCAAACAGCTCCTAAAATAGATTTCTTATACATAAAACACACAGGAAGGAAAGTAAGTAGGTTCATTTATTCTAAATGTCTTTAATGCATGGTCGGGTCTGTGTGTCGCTCCCCTCAGCGTGATCTTCTGTCCTTAAGAGAACGGCGCCTCTCGGCCAACTCAAACAACAGAAAGTGTTGAATTGACTGGCACCAGCACAGTTCATGGGGTCCTTTCTTAAACACCGGCTGGCACCAGGTCTTGTACCCTATAGGGGTGCAGAAGCCAATGAGATGGAGAAATGCCATCCTAGGAAAGCAAGCAGAGAGCCCAGGAGACTGGAGGTGAGATGACTTCATCATGCTCAAGAGACACTTCCCAAACTTTACTACATATTTGATCTGGACTTTGGAAAAAAGGAGGAGCTGGATAGGTTGAGTCGGATCAGACACCCTGCAGAGGGTGCTGGAGAAAGAGCCTCTGAGCTGAGGACTGTAGGCTCTGCAGGAGGTATATTTATGGAATGAGTCATACCCCCCCATCCCTAAGTGTGGAAGCCCTAAGCCCTAGTACCTCCAACTGTGACTTTATTTGCAGACGGGGTTTTCTAAGATCATAATGGTGAGCCTTAATACCATATAACTGGTCTATTTATAAAAAAGAAATTAGGACACTGACAGACACACACAGAGATAAGTCTGCGGAAACACAGGGAGGGGGAGGGAAGAGGCCACAGAACAAACAGCTCTGAATGCCCGGATCTTGGCTTAAGTGGCTTAAGCTCCGCCCCCCACCCCACCCCCATGGTCTGGAATACTTCCCCAGTGAAGGAAGTAAGGTGCAGTTCATTGAATTGGCATTCAGCCTGAGCCATGAGCCAGCCGGCTGGGAAAGCTGAGGCACTGGAGTGATCCAAAAAGACTGGGTTGTGATATCAGGTGCAAATGGGGCAGAAGCCTCCAACCAAAAAGTCAACGGAATAAAAGTAGCTCTTTTAAAATGTGACTTCAGGGGGTGCGGGAGCTTAGAAATTGATTGATTAATTAATTAATCAATCAATTAAGGGTAGAAATCAATTGATTGGTTAGTCAATTAACTTCTACCCTTAACAATTAAGGGTAGAAGTTAATTAATTGGTAGATGAATAGATAATTTTTTTAAATGCAGCTTCTACCCAGTCCCCCCCCCCATTCTTTCAGTTTCTTACCACCTCAGTTTCCACACCTGAGGTAGGCACTCTGCAAAGTCCAGTCTTTCTTTTCCATCTTCTCTTTGCTGCTTTTACCTCCAGTGTTCCGAGCTGTGGCTTCTCCAAGGTTCTTCAAACTTTTTCAACAGATAGGTTATAATGCAATTTAAACAAAGATGTCAAATTTATACATAAATAAATTTGATTATTAAAAAAATAAAGTAAATGGAATACAAAAAAAAATAAGGAAAATTAACCAAGAAAATGAAAAGTCCTTAATGCCACAAGTGGCCGGTTATTTTACCCCAATTACCGTTTAGTACAAAAGTCCCAACACATGTTCAAGATGGTTTCCTTTTTGCCCCTCCACACCTGAGGCAGGCACTCTGCAAAGTCCAGTCTTTCTTTTCCATCTTCTCTTTGCTGCTTCTCTCCCCAGTGTTCCGAGCTGTGGCTTCTCCAAGGTTCTTCAAACTTCTTCAACAGTTACTGATGCAAAGTCAACTTTTCAAATCCCTGGCTTTCTCCAGGTACCAGCTTTCCAAACCACCCTGCTGCAGCACCATTTGCTTCCTTTACCAGGTTCACCTTTGGTAGAGTCTGGCCACATTCCCCTGGCCTGCCCTCAGCAGCCCCTGGTGACCCCTGGCCTGCCATTGGGCATCAGATTCACACTGGTTGCTCCTCTGCCAACCACGCTCCCACCATGGCTCCTCGTGCTTCCTTTACCAGGTTCACCTTTGGTAGAGTCTGGCCACATTCCCCTGGCCTGCCCTCAGCAGCCCCTGGCGACCCCTGGCCTGCCATTGGGCATCAGATTCACACTGGTTGCTCCTCTGCCAACCACGCTCCCACCATGGCTCCTCGCCATCACCAGCTCCCTCTTCCAGGGTGCTTCAGCACAGCCTAACCACCTGGCCTCCTTTTTACTGGCCCGCCATTCTCCTGTCTCCTCTACCTGTCTTGTTTGCTTGTCTTTTCATGCTCCTTTTTCACCCTTTTCACGCTTCTCATTTTTTCTCTCCATGCTTTCTCTCACCCCGCCCACCAGGACAGTATGGTGCCCAATACAATTTTCAACTATGTCACCACCCAAGGTCCCAGCTCCATCCAGCCCAAGTCCCCCCATATCAGTTACTGCAGTTACTGCCATCCACACTGTTTCAGGCACTATTATGACTGAGAGACAAGATGGACAGGGGGTGGGCTGTGTCCAATTCAGATCCAGGGCTGGAACCCCAGCTCCATCAACCACTTGTCAATTGATTAGTTCAGTCACAAAAAGAGCACTGATAATGATCCCTTGAAGGGTTCCTGAAAGGTTTCGTGGTGGTTTGTGTAAAGTGCTGGCGCACAGTTAGGGCACTGTGAGTAGACACGTTTATTAGTCTCAGGAGCTATTGGTTTGCTAGTGCAGCTATAACAAAATACCACAAATTGAGGGGCTGGAAATAACGGAGGTCTGGTGGCTTGAAAGTTCAAGGAGGGTTGGTGTCTCCTGAGGGCTGTGGGACAGAACAGTCCCATCCTCCCCCAGCTTCCCGTGGTGCCCACAATCCTTGGTTTACAGATATATCACTCTCACAGCCCCATAATCACTGCCTCCATCCCCGCATAGCACACTCCCTGCATCTCTGCATCTCCACGCAGTCCTGTTGCCTCTGCGTCTCTCCCTTCTCTTTATGAAGACCTGGAATCATGTCCAAGAGGGGCAGAAGCCTCTAACCAACAAACCACAAGTCTGCATCACCCACATGTAGCAGTTGCCAGACAAAAGCAGTTTAAACTACAGGGTTTTATTTACAAGGGAAATCAACCAGGAAAACAAAAAGTTCTCAAAGCCACAAGTGGCCACTTATCTTACCCCAGTCACCATTTTCAGTCCCAAAGGTCGCAAAGACACATGTCCTTTGCTTCTCCACAACTGAGGCAGGCACTCTGCAAATGTCCATTCCTTCTCCAGGGTCTTCTCTTCTCTCTCCAGTGTTTCACTCTGCTGTGCTTCTCCAAGGTGATTCAAACTTTTTCCACAAATGCTGATGCACAAATCAACTTTCCAAATCCTTGGCCATCTCCAGGTACCAGCTCACTATGCCACCTTGCTATGGTGCCACACTCTCCACACCAGCTACTCTTCTGGCAGTCACCATGGCTCTTTGCCACCTCTATCTCACTCTTCCAGGGGCCTTGCTCTGGCTAGGCCATGTGGCTCTGTTCTCTCAGTCTGTCATTCTCTTCTCCTTCCTTCCTTTCCTTTATTTTCCTCACTTCTTCCTTTTATATACGTCCTCTCTTCCTGCTTCTCATTTTCTCTTGTGTGAGGTCTTTCTCTCAGACTCTGCCCACCAGGGTATTTTGGTGCCAATATACTTTTCAACCATATCACTACCCTTGTAGCAGACCCAGCCCTAATATTAAGGGCCCATCCCACTCTAACACGACCTCAATTAATTTTATCCATGGCAACCCTATTTCCAAATAAGATCACATTCTGAGGTTTCAGGAGTGAGGCTGCAAACCAATTTGAGTGGAACACAATTCAGCCCATAATGGGAGTTTCACTTTAGCTTCTCATTGGACCCATTCAAACCATTCACATTCTCCTGAGGGAGGCTCTTGCCTCTGATCCTCAGCATCTTCACTTATCAATGAAGATGCTGGTGAGAATGCCTGTCTCATGGGATTGCCTCAGAATTAAGAATCAAGTGGAGATGCTTTGTCCGCTGAAGAACATGGTTCTATTTTTTAGTATCACATCATTCAGTTGAACCCTTCATGAGGCTCTTTTCTGGCACCATCTCCAGGTGCCCATTGTGATTCTAGCAGTCAGCTCCCACACTTCTTGTGAACTGCTCAACATACCACAGCTCCTCACTTGCCTTCAACAATCCCAAATAAGTTATTTGGTTAGTTGTCCATTCTCTTAGCTCTAAATGAAAAAAATTATGCTTGACAATGATTGGGCCCCAGCAATTGAGTTAACAGCCTATCTCCATTTAAGTTGCATTGCTAACCTAATGCATCCTGACAGCCCTTGGCTACAACGCATTTATGAAAGGTCATTATTCTGGATAAGAAGGCACACGTCACAAGTCTAACCCAGATTGCACAAAGGCCTGTCAAAACCCACAGGAAGATGAGGCTTCAGGAGTGAGAACCCAGAAAGCAGCCAGCTTGCCCATGGATCATCTTTCTTGGACTCCAAACAGTCAGAATTGATATGTTTCTGGTTCTGGAACCGTCGGAATGAGAGACTTTCCCATCTTGCACATAAGGAAATCTCCTAATGGTCATAAATTAGGAGAGGATGGCCTGTGTTTTGACTCCAAATTTTAAAAGAAAAATAGAATGTTGAGCCTCCATAGACAAGATGTAGTAGGGCTTGTGAACTAGTTTTCTCTCAGGTCCTCATTCCACTGGTGTTTACTGTCTATTGCCAATGTATGCCCTTTTAGTCAATGGTCTACAAAAAGCAAAAACAGAACATTGGCATTTGGGTCACTCTTGGTTGGTAGAATCACTCTCTAAGCTAGAGATCTAGCTTTTCTTTTTCCTATGTGAATCGTCTCATAAGTCATCATGATCACATGATGATCACATGTGATCTCCCCATGCCAAACCAGTGCCCACAACCACCCTTGCATCACAGTAAACATTTAGTGCCAAAAGATTAAGCAGGGGGTTGTCAACAGCCTGAAATGGCAGTGGTCCCAATGGGGAAAACAGGGGAAGGTGAGGTCATAGCCACGTAGACCATCACCTACAAGAAACCAGGACATTGGCCCCATGACAGAGCTGGAAACGACTGCTCCCCAGCTCTCTCTTCATGGATGAAAAAGTCCCAGGATACTTGCAATCACTGCAGGCTGTGCCTCCTGACATCACACCTCATAGGACTCTCTTAGAAGGTACTTCAGCTCATATAAGGTATATCACATTAGCCCTTTGATACCAAGGTTGGAATGAAACAGAACCAGATATTCGTGTGAGCGTTCCTGAGAAAAGCTCCTCAGCCCCAGCTGGAGAGGCCAAAATAGTGACCAGGGTCTCAGGAACCTGGAAACTTGAAGATCATGAAGGTCACAGTCAGGCCCACCCCAAGATGAGCAGACATGGACAAAGAGGAAGAGGGTCAGGGTAGACCTATCCTACCCATCTCACGCACACCATAGGTAGCCATCGTCAGGTCACTCACCCCAAAACTAAGGTAGGTGCTGCCTTCAAGGATTTCTACAAGTGTAAAGTCTCAAGTACAAAGACAGTTGCTCTTAAGACAAAAAGAGACTGAACCAGTGAGGCCTCTACAAGGCGGGAGTTTTTCTCTGGCTGGTAGTAAAATTCAGGGATTGGAGCAGAAGTGTTCGATGCACTTCAGGACAGAGAAAGAGGCCACAGGACAGAGAAAGAGGCAGTTTCCAGGGGTGAGAAGGGGCCCCCTGCTGATATCCAGCTAATAGAAGGGATCTGGGCTTTACAAACACAGGACAGGGGTTCTACTGAGGAGGGGAATAAGCTGGGAACACAACCAAACAGCACTTCATTTCAGCTTGAACAAAGAATCCAGTCAGAATTCCAACCTATAGAGCTGAGAGCTAATAATTGGCTGCTTTTTAAAATGGCTTTATTGAGCTAATAACTGTGTGTTTGTTTTGCCAGTTTAATTGATGTTTCACTGACTAGAAAATTCACCATTTAAAAGACACAAGTGAGTGCTTTTACTGTAGACCCCAAGATGTGCAACCATGACCACTATCTAATTTCAGAATATTTTTATTACTCCCAAAGGAATGTTCCTACCATTAGCAGTCACTCTTCCTTCTCCCCATTCCCACTTCCTGGAAACGCCTAATCTACTTTCCATTTCCAGGCACTGGCCTTGTGGAAATACTTCACTGACAGGCACATCTTGGCGATAGTATAGGTTTGATTCCCAATAACAATAAAGCAAATGTCTCAATAAAACAAGTCACATAAGTGCTTTGGTTTCCCAGTGCACATAAAAGTTTTGTGCTATCTACGCTAAACTGTCCTCTGTTAAGTGTACAAAAGCAGAATGTCTTTTCAAAAATGTGCCTTAATTATACCTTAATTAGAACATGCTGGAAAATGCTAACCATCCTCTGAACATCAGCTCAGCAAGTTGCGGTGTTTCTGCCTCCATTGTAAAGACTGCTGATTGTAAACACCATACGCTGGCATTTGGGTCACTCTCAGTTGGTAGAGTGACTCTCTAAAGTGACTAAGTTACTCTCTTGGGGTCCAGGTGTGACCACCTCTTAAAATCAGACAGTGATGTATGCCACATCCATGGACTCTTTCCTTGGGGAAAGATTTCTCTGCAGCAGGTGAGACTAATACACTCTACCTGTTAAAGAACTTCTTTCAAAATTGGGAGCCCATCTTCCCATTCCCTGCTGCTGCATCATCACTTAAGTATCTCCTATGCTAGAGCTTTGCTTGTCCTTTCAACAATATTCACAGCATCTTCGAGAGGAGTTGATTCCATATTTAAAAACAACTTGCCTGTGTCGACCATGAGAAGCCGTTCCTCTGCCATTGTTTTGATCATGATGTTGTAGCAATTCAGTCACATCTTCGGGCTCCCTTTCTAATTCTCCTACTTGCTCCACCATGTCTGAGAAGGTTTGCAGTCATCCATAAAGGTTGGAATCCAGGTCTCCCAAGTCAGATAGTGACAACTCTCTAGGGTCAAGGCTTTCCTGGGAAAGCTCCCATCATTTCTGCTACCTCCGGTGGAAATTAGGCTGCTCTTGGTCATAATGGCTGCATGGTTGTTAGCTTTCAAGGTTACCATGGAACTTGGGGGCAGAACCTAAGAGCTGGGCTATTTAGGACACCAAAAAGCTCCCTGTTTGTACTGAGATTCGGCTATTATTCCTCAATAAACACTCCTCAGATTACCACAAGCCTTTGATGAATGTGAGAATTCTGAAAAAGTTGATTTTGCCAGTGTTCACGCTGCCTTTATGAAGGAGAGGATTTTCAGGGAGCCTTAATCTGACATACCAGAAATACTTCCCCCTCAGTCTTATTTTAAGTCACTATGTCTGTGCTCCTTTAAAAAAAAATCTAACAATAAAAATGGATATATGTGTCAAGGTTAAGAACACAATTGTATCACAGAGATGGGGTAAGAACTTCTGATATGCAAAGGGCTAGTGTATCTTTCTGAGATAGTATCTGGTTTCCCCCTTATGTGATTTCTTCTTTAGATTTTTCTTTCCTCTTGGTGTTTTTTGCAGATCTTCCATGGAAATCCCAGGAAACAATAATCCTAGACCAAATCTTTTGCAAGTATTACAAATATCTGATTTTGTTTGCCCTTTCCATGAGTCTTGCGTTCAAAGTGGCAAGCAGTTGTTTTCGCTTGTTCACTAAGCTAACATTTATTACCCAATGGCTCATATGGCCACCACCCTTCTTTACCCAGTTAATTTCCAGTCTCTAACACTGAAAATATTTGATCCCAGAAAATATTACAGTCTCTGGAAAACCCTGTGATTATTAAACCCTACAATGGCTAAGGCTTGTAGTCTAAGGAGCTTCAATAATCTCTAAAGGGTCACATAGAAATATTTCAGGCTACCTTGTATAAATGATCTGTCTGACAACTCTTCAATGATGAAGGATTGTGGGATAAAAATAGCCACAGGCAAAGCATAAAGATATGGGCATGGCTATATTTAGGTACAATTTTCTTTTTAAAAAAATAGATGGTGTTTGAAAGAAAACATGCTGAAGAAGTG
Source organism: Uropsilus gracilis (assembly GCA_004024945.1). Lineage (NCBI taxonomy): Eukaryota > Metazoa > Chordata > Mammalia > Eulipotyphla > Talpidae > Uropsilus > Uropsilus gracilis. The sequence goes on from PVHY01010638.1 coordinate 15,227, forward strand.
TTCAGTATACACGTGAAAATTTTACATTGTTTCCATTTGGAGATATGCGAATTAAGTACAAATCAAAGCTGCAATGAGATAATTCGCACCCAGTTAGGATGTTACCAATCAAAATGACAAACAATAACAGGTGTTAAAAAGGTTGTGGAGAAAATGAAATCCTCATATTTTGCTCAGCAGAATATTAACTAATGGAATCACTTTGGACAGCAACATTGACTGTTCTCCAAAGTGTTAAACACAAATCTACAACGCAACTCAGCAGTTTCACTCTAGGTATACACCAGGTGAAACATTTTTCTATAAAAGCTTGTGCACAAATGTTAATAGCAGTATTTTTCAAAACAAGGAAAAAGTGGAAACTATCTTCAACTGGTGAGTGGACAAACAAAATGTGGTATATCTATGTGATAGAATATTACTTAACCATGCTCAGGAACAAAATGCTAACTCATGCTTCAACATAGATGGATGTTTAAAAACACTATGTTAAGTAAAAGAAATCACATTTGTATTATTCCATCTGTATGAAATGTCCATAAAAGATAAATCTGTAGAGCCAAAGAGAAAACTAAGGATTGCCCAGAGTGGGATGCAAGTAGGGGTGAGGGAGTTGGAGGGTGATAACTGCAGGCACAGGATTGTTCTGGAGGATAACAACAATGTTTCCAGAATTGACCATGATGACTATGGCTATGCAGGTAAGTGGATAATATCAAAGATTGTTGAAAGACTCATTTTAAGATTGGGTTGCATTTATATGAAATATATCTAGATAAAACTGTAAAAATAAGAGGTGGTGGGCAGAATTTGGATTGCAGATTTCAGTTTGTTGACCCCTGGTATAGGGGAAAGAACAGCCCCCAGAAAAAAAAAAGTCACTTGGAGTGCATTTAGTGCCTTATTACTATGGTAGTAAAAGAGGTCCTGATCTTTAAATGTATGTTTTTCTGCATTAAAACTTAAGAACCCAAGTTAGTACAATGAACTTGCCTATTTCCTAGTGTGCCCCTCTGTATGTGTCTCATGAAAACCAATGTGAGATAGAGGCAGAGGGCCAATATTCATGGATTCTAGATTCTGGCCATAAAATTTCATCGCTAGATGTCCGAAAGTTGACTATCTTTTTATCCATTGTGAAAATCTCCGCCTTTCACGGAGGTATTTATAAAATTTAAAGTAATTATTGCTGTGGTTATATTTTTAAATGACCATGCTTCCATCTGTCTTCTATTTGTTCTATTTTCTTTCTCTATGCTTGAATTGTTTATTCTTCCATTTCTGGGATTAGCTGATTAGCAATTCCACTTTGGATTATTTTAAGTAATGTTCTAGGGCTTATAGTATATTTAGCTTATGACAACTTATCTTCAAATACTACTATAATAATTTCATACATATTATAATGACTTCACAACTGTATACTTACATTTCCCTCCTCCTCTCCTTTGTCCCATTGGCAGTGTATATTTCACTTCCATATACACTATGCTGTCAATATTTTATTATTCTATAAATGAATCCCATGCATTATTAGAGGGAAGCAGGTGTTCCATTAGTAAAAAAAAAAATAGGTATGCAATATTGAAAACACAGTACTTAAGATAGGAAACTCATGGACTAGACAAGGCATCTTAATGTTCCATTTTCCTGCACAATTAGAGACAGTATTTGCTCTGGCCATTTTCTCTAAAGATAAGTTACAAAATAAAGGAACATTTCATCATTATCGAGCTAATAAATATTTTGGTTACTGAATACTGACTAACATGTTAAGAGACAGAAGTTACTATATTTCTTATGAAATAGAAGTTGAATAGAATGCTCTGAATCTATTTCAAAGATACAAAGAAAATCAGTTTCTAATAAACACATGAGCCTACCTCTTATGACTGACTACTTTTTCAACCTAAATGGAACTCCTTATTTACAATAAAATACATATATTCCTCTAATAAGTATTCAATCCAAGGATATATTAAAATTCAGAGGCAACTGAAACATTCCAGCCAAGTGTCCTCAGTAATTTAACAATACCATCTATTTTTAAAATACAAAATACTAAATGTTTTGAGAATGTGGATGTAAAACGTTTCATTTGAATTTTTCACTTAAAAACTTGATGAGTACTTACAAGGTACCAGTCACTCTGCTAAGTAACATGAAGGATACAAAAATAGGTAAGATGCTCCTTCCTCCCCATTTCTAATACTTAACATCCCTATTCTGTCTCTGCTTCTAGTCCTATAGTACCTTCTCCAAGATTCAAATGGAATTTCAGCTATCTCTAGTACCATACTATTCAGGGCTACTGATACCCTCCATTTTATCTCCAGATCCACTCTCCAGATAGCTCTGTGCCCAGCTCATACTGTCTGGCTTAGGCAGACAGTATGGGAAGTTTGCCTTCTTCTCTAGCTTCTCGTTGAGAATCTCTACTGGAGAAACCCTTCCCAAGACTAAAGAAAGTAAAGTGAGTACTCCCCAAGTCCCTGCCTATTGAGTTTCATGAGCTGACTGAATCTGTTAGCTGGCAGGGGGCAGAGTGTGTAACAATTCTGTCCAGAAAGTATCTTTCTTCAAATTCCATTAACCTTTCATAGTTCTGTCCTCCATGTCCAAATTCTTAGCTTGCTCCATAAGGTAACAATGTTGTAATAATATAAGTAGCTTTAAGTAATTCAGCTCAAGATGGTAGGGGAGTCAAACTGAGCATAAATCATTGGAATTACAAAAAGAGGAGGCTCATGTTGGCAATATTCAAGGGCTGCTTGCTTCATAGCTCTACCCACAGGTCCCCAGGAGCTCACGCCTCACTCCCTACTGGCTCACCGCCACCACCACTCCATTCTCCTTCAGGGAAGCATCAACTGTAACAAAGATTAGCCAGTGGCTGCAAAGAATTCTGGTATTCTGAGGTAGGATTCTGGAGCCAAAGAAGTAGATGGGAGTATTGAGTAGGGATATCTAAGATATCTAAGATGAGGGATTTTTTTCCCAATATACTGCAAGAGGACTAGCCATAGGAGACTGCCCACTAGATCAGACATATAGGACTTGGGATGATGGGGGAGCAGAATGAACTGCCAGGAACTCGTCACAATCCTCATGTTCACCATGGACCAGTGATCAGCTCAAGAAAGAAAACCAGACTTAAATAGCTGTTGACTACTCTAGAGCCTGTGGTACATCTAATCTACTAAGAGCTAAAGCTGTTTAATTGTGAATTTCACCCCCTCTGTTATGAAGGACCTAGTCCCTGCCTATATGACGTTGAGTCCAGGATCATTAGACTCATTTCACAGAGCTTCTAGACTATCCCATGACTCTCCCTTTTACTAACCAGATCATTGAGATAGTCAGATTAAATAGACAGATAGAAAAGTGTTTTTAGAAATTAATCTCTGAATTAGGCTTTATTTCAAATGAGTTCTTCTAGGGTAGGTAAAACAGTAAGAAACATGGGTAGTCAGGTTTTTCTCTAAGAACTACTTTCCCAGAGGGAATAAAATTGAAAATTGACAGGCAAACAAGTCAACCACAGGTAGAACACTCTCTTTGAAAGCGCAGAAGGAATATACTTTTTCTGTTGTGTCAATAACAAATGACCACCAATTTAGTAAGTTTAAGCAACATACATTTATTATTTCATAGTTCTGCTGGTTGGATGGGCTCACCTGGTTTCTTTCGCCCCAGCTTTCATGGTGAAAATCTAGGCCTTGGCCAGTCTCAGCTCCTCCATAGAGTCTCTGGGAAAGAATGTGATTCCAGCTGCATTCTGGTGGTTGCCAGAATTCAGTATTTGGGGTTGTAGGACTGAGGTCCAGTTTTCTTGTTAGCTATTATCCAGAGGTTGTCCTCAGTTTCTAGAGGCTTGGTCATGATCCCCTTTACCTTTCAAGTCAGTAAGAGTGATGAAAGTACTTCTCACGCTCCAGTTTATTCTGTCTTCACCTTCTGTTCCAGCTGAAGCAAAATTCACTGCTTTTAAAAGCTTGGGTGATTAGATCAGGTCCACCTGACTAATCCAGGGCCATCTCCCTATGTTAAGGTCCATATCCTTAATTACATCTGCAAAATCCCTTTAGCCATGTAATGTAACATATTCACAGTTTCCAGGGACCAGGGATAGGACATTCTGCCTTTCACAGAAGACCAGGTCATGCCAACTACACAGAGAGAGAAAGTTTATACCAAGACTGAAAGCACTTTCATCTGAGAGGTTTTGCTTTTTCTGTTATCTTGGTGAATCCAATATGCTAGGGAAATGCTATGAAAATAGTGTAATCTCATTGCACTTTTTTTATTATATATTTATATATAGTATGCATATACAATATATGCCTTATGCATGTTCCATTCTCCTTAACATGTCAATCCATCAAATTTGATTTCCTGTCAGGGGAAAGACCCCCAACTAATTTTTTTTATCCAAATAAGTGCATTCATTATAAAATCCCTCCAAAAAGACCTAACTCACAATCATAAGCTTAGATGACTGTAAGTTCAATGAAAGTTGTCAGGATTAAAATGAAACCAACCGAAAATCATTCACTTACAGATTTGCATAACTTCACGAAATCATACATAAGTCTGTTTGCTATCTTTCCTTATTTAATTTGCCATCGTATGGCATTTAAGGTACAGTTAAAATGATACGTTCTTGAGGAGGGGATTAAAGGGGCCTAGGATAAAAGGCAAAGCAAGTCTCTGTTCGGTGGGCATATGTCTGTCCACCACACGTAAATGTTCGCTTTAGGGGGTCTGTCGTGGATTACCTCGAGACAATGAAGCTCCCAATTCCATGCTCAGGCAAGCACTCCCAAAGGTCATGGCCCAGAATGGTTCCACCAACCAAATTAAACCAGGTGAATCACATAGGTTATTTAAATCAACTTGAAGTACAGACCCAAAAGCAGGGTGGGGAGGTGGGGGGAGTGGGGACCGCTAACACACTTAGGTTGCCAGCAGATGGCATCCAGCATAATTTCCCCACCACGCTTGTAGGAGCCCACAGAACTGTTTTCTTTTGTAATCAGCAGGAAGGGCAGTGGTGTACCCCAGCCTGGGTCATAGTAGCCCTCAAACCCATGCAGTAGCAAAGTATAACTTGATAGTCCTTGTTGGAAGGAGGGGCCCAGGAAGGAAGCTCAAGTGTCAGCACCCAGGACAGACCCAGCAGCCCAGGATGGAAAGCCCCCACCACCCAAAGCTTGGGTCATACCCTGCTTACATTATGTCTTTCCTGTGCCAGGTGTCTCTGATGCAGGGTTTTGAAAACCAGAGCTGAGGGCCAAACAGAGAGTGTAGTAGACAGAAAAGGCCTATGGCCAACATTAGCACTACCACTGAGAGTTGTGAGACTGGCATGTCTGACCATGGCCACAGGCCAAATAACTCCACCCGCTTTGTTCCAACAGGTCTGGGCACAGACTGAGTTTCTTAGACAGAGCACCTGTGAGGTGAGAGTAGAGTCATGTTGGGAGACCCCTGTGGAAGTCTATGTTAAGGAAGGTTATGTTCAGTTAGCATCACTTCCTATTAGGAAGGCTATGTTCAATTGGCATCACATTCTGTATACATGTAAATAATTTGTTTTTTCCTCCACGCATTCTATCTGTTCTATTTATCTTCAACATGCCTTATAGGTCACTGGCTCTCTCAATCCAACATACTTACACATCTGCTTGTTGACTCACAAGTTTGCCTATCATCTATTTTACCAGCATCTCATGAGCAACTAGCTTTTTTATGATGTTTCCCATTCTTGTGAGTTTTATTCATGCCCTTATATGGGAAACATACTTCGCAAGGAGTTAAGAAACAGCACCATGGATTTCATCAGCCACTATGCTCAGGTATACCTTGTGTTAGTTAAAAGATGGGTTTATCCACCCATCAGGGCTATATGGGCCTGAGTCTCATCACCCCGTTTCTATTTTATATCCAGAGGAAGACAGAAGCAAGCATGTACAGGGTGAAATAAAATCAGCTTTGTGTGTTGTTTAAAAATGGAGCACCACAGTGATCCAATGTAAATTTAAACTGACAGGAATCACACAAATTTTATCCACAGGCCTTACCACAACTTAAAACTCTGGTAGTTCTTGAAAATATTCCAGCCATGAAATTAACCAGCACAAGTATGTTCTCCTTAAACTACCAACTGGTGCTTTCCTTTCAGCTTCCTGACTCAATCCAAAGACAAACACTGAGAACTATTGAAAAGTTCATTCACTTGGATGAATAAACTGGTAGGGAGTGTGCCAAGGCGGGGGGGGGGGGGGGGAGCCTTATTCAGCTATTTTATTTTTCTTATCAGCAATCTCTGTTTTACCTTCATCAGACTCCCAAGAGCTGTGCATTTCTCAGTCATGGTGAGTGATGAGACAATGGTTCATCAAATGAAAGTCAGGTCCACAGCCTACAATTAGAACACATATATTCTACAGATATTCCTGAACTCCACACCAACAGGAGCCAAGGTAGACAGACTCATGACAACATCACGCATCCTTTTTAACAGCAATATCTACACCCAGGTAAAAGGCTGGTCCTTTCAAACTGGCTGTGTGGGGGAATTTCTAGCCCAGAAGGCCACAGTAAGAACTGGGGAAAGGAATTAGCCAAAGTAAAAGATTGGCTATGAAGAGGGAGAGCTGACAAAGGACAACTCTCTAATGCCAGGAAAGAGCAGCCCAGGGTCTGGGTACTCCAATTTGAAGGCATCAGTCCATCCCACCCCATTCAACAGAGACTTGGTGATTGTTCCCATCATCCATCATCCCATGTTTTAATTCCAGGATATCCTAAGAATTTTAAGTGCAAGGTGTATTTCTTATACTCCCCCACCTCGCACCATGCTCCACTTGTCACAGGGTCTGGGTAACCTAGTTGCTACTCCTCCAATTATTCTCTCATTTATTTATGCACTCATGCATTTGCCAAGCACCTGGGATAGCTCACATTCAGGGATGATAATTAGGCCAGAAGTATTCACTCTCTGTTACTCTGACAGCCACTGTACTAGACACTGCAGATAAAGACTAAACTTGCAAAATTGTATTCTTGACAAGTTCACTGATTAGCTTGCTATATATACTTATAGAAGATATCCTCAGGTCCTCTTCATTGAAAAAAAAATCTCTGATTCAGGTCCTTTATGATTCAGGTCCTTTATCACCTTTATGTTTTATGCCTACAAATTGACAAGCGCTAAGTGTTAAGCCATTCTTAGCTCACCAACCACACAGAAGGAGCTTGACTCAGGAGCCACCAGTCTTTGACCATTGACTTAGTAGAAGCTGGAGAAAGAAAGCCAGGAAACAAGTTTTCCATGCAGCAAGTACATGCCCTGATACACCCCCAACTGTGATGAGACAGTCTGAGAGGAAGAAGGAAAGAAAAACATTTGTGATTTTGATTTATCAGAGAAGAAATTGTTGATGGGGATACCTGTGTTCAAGTCACAGGTATGACTTGAACCTGTCATACCTGTGACAGTGCTGTGTCACTAAATAAAGTGCTGTGAAGGTCAGAGGTCGCTCCAGAAAGTGGGACGACAAAGCAGAGCAGTCAGTCAGGTGTGTGAGCCATTTCAAGGTTTCTCTTAGTAACTGTTTGACTGAAGAGACAACAATCACATGAAAACAACAACTGGAGATAATTTTTTTCAAAATTCTTGATCCTTCCCTGATAGGACAGTGTATCAGGTTGCTTCAAGTTAATTTTTCAGTCCGAAAACATGCACATCTCTGAGAAACAGGCTATTTTTGCTCTAGCCTTATTTTCTGGCTGTAGGCATTATTGAATGGATTCCTGATAGGAAAAATAAGTCTTCTCTAATACTTGCCCATTCTCTTTATTTCAATCCATTCTTGCTTGTGGCGACCATGTCAATGCTTACAAAAGGCAGGCACTATATGCTCTTTATAAGTGATACACATGGCAAACCATCACTTATTTTCGTTTTCTAAAACACATTTTGCTTTTCTCTAAATTTACATTGGGCCCTCCCCCAACCCTTAGTTTCTGTATTATTATCATTCATTCAAACTCCACATTTTCAGTAGGGTCTTCAGTCTCCTCCTAAGTCATTTCATTCACACCAGATGCTCTAAGGGTTTTGCCTTAGTCAGCAAGGGGCTTCCAGAACCTTCAGAGCTACCCTGACTGAGTTCATGGTCAGCCCTGTCTGGAGGAGTTACAGGCCTTCCTGCCAGGCAGCACCTCCTGGTTCCAATAGCACATCTGTGCTAGACTAAGGAATGCCAGCTAACACAAACTGGGCCCCGTCAGGGTTTGATAGGGTGTATTTTCACTTCTCACATTTGTCAGTCAGCTGTGCATGAGACCACACACCTCAGGCATGGGTGTCTCATGACCCCCCAACCCCTCCCCCCCCTCTACACCCCCCAACCCCCCATGATGAGCATAAGCTCCCAAAGGAAATGAGAAAACTGAAGGATCATGGAGTGCATCCCCCAGGCCAGACCTGGGGCAGTTGACACTTTCTCCCCCTTAACTTAGTGAGGAGAACTGAGGCAGGCGTACAGTCCTCCTGCATCTCAGGAGCAAGTGGTCGGGGGAGCAGCTAGCATGGTGTTCGATCACCAGTTCATTTTATTCTTCTTTCACTACATAGCCAGACAATGACCCAAAGCCCCATTCCTGACATCAAGTGAGAGGCAATAATCTCCACTGGCTCCAACCCTCTTGGTCTGGCAACTCAAGAATTAGAAGCAAGAGTCACTGATTGCTTAAAGACCAAGGTGAAAACTAACCTGGAGACAAAAAGTGTGGCTGTGAAAGCTGAAGAACAGCATTCGCTGCCCCCTATGGCAATACTGAAATTCTGCCCAGCACTGAAGTGGTGGGGAGGACAGAGTCAGTCAGAGGTACCCCACCTGGAGACGGGGAGTGTTCCTAGTGGGCCCTGATTCTGCCTCTGGAAGGAATTCTTTGACTACCCTCCTCAGTGAACCTTTTTTCTGCTCTCTGGGAACATCTGAGTTTTAGTCTCCTTATTCACCTCTAACCAGAAGGCTGGCAGGTATGTCCTTTTGGGACAGAGGCTTATAGAGCCTTTGAAATCAGTTTTCTGGTTATAGCTTTGGGCTGTAAGCGCTGTCGGTCCTCAAATTGAGAGTTTCTTTGGCAGAAGAGTTCCTTCAGATACCTGCATTTCTGCTCTATTTGATATCCCTCCAATTCACATGCAACAAACACATGCCAAGTTCTCTAGACATAGCTCTACTTTCAAGGTATAGACTACTTTCACCAGCTCCACTTCACACCTTTATCCTAACTTCTTGTGTCTTTAAGTCAATGCTTATCTAGTACATTTCTAGGCTCTGGAAAGTTTACTCTGAGCCACTCTGAGCCACAGGTTCTGCAATAAATCTGGGCAAGAATAGCACTGGTTCTGAGCTGCACCCATCCCAAGGGGTCAACGGTTCTTTGAAGCAAAGGATATGCCCACTCAGGGTCTTGTTATCCACTTTGGGATCACACTCTGGAGGTGCAGGATCCTTAAATCCCCTTCCCACATCATTCCCAGAACCCTTCTTGGACCTGGCAGTGTTCCTTCCTGGGTCCGTCCAGCAGTCAGTATCACCAGTGTGTGCACCGTGGACCTTAACAGAACCCAAGATAAGAACAGAGTTGAAACTAGGCTGGAGCTACCACTTCCCAAAGTGAATCGTGACCTTGACAAAGTAAAATGGGTTGTGAAGGTGCATTCTCTGCACTTATCTTGTAGCAAGTGGTATGAACATGCACATTTTAATTTGGCCATTATGGATATATATTGACATAGGATGGGAGATGGTGAACTCCTACTTGTGTTCTACTGGAAACAGGTTCGTGGTGGCCACTGTTCTCACACCTGAAAGTATGCTCTTCCCCTCATCTTGTGTCCTTTTGGTCACACTCAGCCTCACTGTTCTTCAAGGACATGTGGCCAAAGATGGAGGTTCACAAAGAATATTTATTCTCGTGCTTTTTCCATTTTCCCTCCTATATGTTTTCTCCCTTCTCAGGGCAAGTCAGTTCCTTATGAAGTTTTTGATCAACTTCTCATTTCTTTTCACTTTATCTTATCATCCTTGGGTCCCACACAACAGCATTGAGCAAAACATCTTGCTCATTTTAGAAACCCAACAAATGTGTAACTGCTCTACGTTAAGCTATTAAAATCTATGCCCAAGGATATTGTTTTGAGAAGTTACTGTGTCTATGCCCTTTGTGGAGAGAAAACAGGAGAAACTATGATTGAACTGTTTGAACATGTTCATGTTTGTGAGCTTCCTGCCAAAGGAGTAACTAATTGCAGGGCTAGTTTGGCCCAGAATTGTAGAGAACGGTCTCCAGAGTCCATAACCCAAAGAGCTAAAATTCTGCTCCTGCGCAGATTTATTATGATTCCAGGCTCTCAGTGTCATCTCATAGACAGACACAGTCCTGAAACTCTCAAAAATTACTTTTTGAAATATTTCCCTCGACATGTCTCTTACATGTCACTGTGCTGATGGAAATAGCATCAAAGCATACCAACACACCTCAGTACAGGTGAAGTGGGGAAGGAGGAATTGGGGAAATGATTTGGTCATAGAGGTCAAGAGACTTCTAATAAAAGAAGACAGAACCAGCAGCTAAAATATAGACCACAGCAGGATATGAGGAACCCATGAGCGCTCTTTAACTGGCATTGAATACATAAACCTGTGAGAACTTTGGGTCAACCATGGGAAGATTGTCCCAGAGAGCCTGACAACTGGAATCCAGATGGCCAGCTGTGCCATGAACCTGGGCCTCCCTTCATCTGAAGTGGGCTTTCCCAGTGAATACTGGAAGATGTGCCAAGCAGTGTTACCCTCCTAGAAGTATCAAAGAGGCTAAAGAAATGGGCAACTAGCTGAGTAAACTCCAGGGTCAGAGAAAGATTCTGATGCCAACAAGAAGACCTGGGGAGCTCATATCAATCCAGATAGACTCTCATCTTCAGTGACTTTTGTCCTGGTTTGGGGGGGCTCCAAATCCTAACCACTTTGAACGGTCTCTGTACAGAAGAGCTCACACTAAGGCCATGTGTCTCGAGTATCCCCTCACTCTTAGTTGCTTAAAAGAAACGAGCAGTCTTTGATCCCTGACTTTAAAGGAACATGAGATGTGCTCACTGAGACCATAAAGGAAACATTTGCTTAAGGAACTTTCGGCATCAACGCATATCAAATCTCACCATGGGTTGGTCAATACTGCCTCTTAGAGCCAAGTTTGAGTTTCCCATAGAATGGCAGAAAAATAGAAATGAATCCTCAGCCAAGAAATTCCAGTTACCAAAAAGAAAAGTTATTTACAAAAAATGGCAATATGAAAGCTGAAGAACAGCATTCGCTGCCCCCATGGCAATACTGAAATTCTGCCCAGCACTGATGTGGTGGGGAGGACAGGGTCGATCAGAGGTACCCCACCCAGAGACTGGGGGTGTTCCTGGTGGGCCCTGACTTCACAAATGTCATCTAGTAGTTCCTGCAGAAATAGAAATTTCAAACCAAGATGCCCACTGACCCTCAGCTACTATCCTTATGAGACACACCATGCTGTGCTTTCTCCAATTGCTGACTTTTTCTACCCTGGGGAGCCAAAAAGCATACTTCCTGTGCTCATCCCATGCCGTTAAACAATAGTCTAATTCAACCCAAAGCAATTTACAATGTTGCTTGAGTCATGAGAACTCTAGCTCCAGAGGAAAAGGTGAAATGAACAGCAGAGTTTAGGAGCTGGGTCGGAAACTGCAGGCAAGACTTTATAAAACTAGAAGTTAGGTTTTGGGGGGGAGGTAACTTCTTCCAAACATAAGGCAGCATAACCGTAAGTTCCAGAAAGGTTTGAATACCTTCAATGTAAAAGCTCCCTCTGGCTTCATATTACCCAACTGTGTTTTTGGCCTTGAGCTTCAGGTTTTGTTGGAAGTCTATAGCTGCATTGGAAGGAGAATACAGGATCCACCTGCTCTGAAACTGTTTTCCGTCTGCTTCTCCTGCCTCTACCTAGCAAGAGGAAGCAGGGACTCATCTACCCAAAACAGGATTGTCAAAGAACAACTCCAGTAAGTCTGTGAGGACCCTAGCATTGCCCTACTAGTCTTAGGGATATATTCACTTGAGACTTTAACTTGATACTGCCAGCCTCCAAAGAAAGAAAATAGTCTTCAGGTTGACTTCAAGTAGCTATAGGTTCAATTTATGACCAGGAAGAAGACCCAGCCAAGCCCACTAGCATAAAGGATAATTCCTTTGTTCTGCATGAAAGAAGCTTCTGAAGCACCCCTATTTCTGACTTATCGGTGCTTTGTTGTAGGGCTCCTAAAGAGAGCTCTGAGAAGGATAATGCTCTTAGAACATATGACACAGACCCCTGCCAGCTTTGGATTCTTAGAGTGAATACAGATAAGAGTTTCTGGGTTCTTCTCGGGTGGTTTCAAGTGAAAAGTGTCAGAAAAGTGGCCAAAGGCACCATCAGCTCTAACTCTCCACAGGACATCAGTTTGATCCTTTTACACCTCAAAGCGATTCCTTCCTCTCAAAAAAGAAGACTCAGCAAGCACTGTGTTGGTCATCTCAGAAGTCAGAGGGAGAAGAGGGAGGGAGGAGTAGGAAAGGGAGGGACCCCAATGGATGCATGAAATAGAATGCAAAGACATATTTCAAACAAACCCAACACAACCCAGGTGCCCAGTTGATTTTGGAGAGGACAGCATGGTCTTTCCCAGAGTAGTCTGGGAAACTATTCTTGGAAAACATTATGCTTCTGATTGCCTCTGGTACACTGTTGCCTACCTTAAAATAGCCATTGTGGAGATATTTGGGGCCTGAATCTCCCACCCTTCTCTCACTAGGCTCTCAAAACAAGGCCAAGGTAACCAGGAAAAGGAAGCAACATACATTGGGACATTTGGAATGCAGATTTCTACCAATCTTATACAGAGCTTAGCAGGATATGATCACCAAGAATTAGCTTTGTTTTCTCCCACCCACACTAGGCCATATTCTATCACTGTGAAGTCAATTTCAGCTATTCAAAAAGCTGTCCCACTTCCAAGAATAGAATGTTCATCCCAGGCTATTCTAACTCAAAACCTGAACTTTGCATTCAATAAAAATTGTCTTCTCCACTCAGGTAAGGCTCAATTTTAGTTCCTGGGATTAGCATCTTGGGAGTGTTCTCTGGTCTCTTCTCTTCACAGTATCCCCTACTCCACCTCACACCTCTCAAGGTCTGTGTCTGGGTTTTCCAGGTACAAGGGGATGAAAGGAGGAAGATCAAAGGAATCTTCACTTAATTGGTATTATCTGCTATGTTCTTTGACTCTTAAAGTGCCTTCACCACATGAATGCCGACTTATTATGACAGTAGAAATGGGGGGGGGGATTGGTGACAACTAAGGGAACCTTCTGTAGCACCACCTTCTAACCAAAACAACTCTCTCACTTGGTCAAACTCTTATGCCTCCAGTTCATCAGCAGCTTCTGCCCTAGTAGTAGACCTCTCTGGGATCCTCTTTCCCCAGCAGATCACCTGCTTGGACAGAATTCCTTCATTCAAGACCACTTGAGCTTGAATCCTTTTGTTTATCAGAGGCAATGAGAGGCAATGAGTGCATTCGGCCCCATAACACAGCACAAGTACAACTTGATCCACCACTGAACTTGTTGTTCTTGCCTGACTACTGAGAGATGTGCCAGTCAATCTCTCCCACCTTTAGGCTTCTCCAGGGTGACCTACTAGGCTCAACCTGGCAAGCATTGAGTTTCTGATCCCTGACTGGCAGTCAGTCAAGGAATGGGATATGATTGTCCCTCCTAGTGAAAGATCTAAGTAATGCTTTGGTGGGTTTTTTCCTTTGGGTCTTTTTATTTTTCAAATAAATGAGAACCTAAATTATGTTGGGGGGCAGGAGTAGGGATAGGCGGGGAGAACGGTGAACACAAAGCAACTATACCTCTCCCCATTTCATTTCCCCAAGAGGGATACCCATAGCAGGCAAGTTCCCTTTAAAATAATCCACACAATGAATTCCAACCTTCCAATTTATAAGGCAGAACTTGGATAATGACTGCAGTGATTCAGTGAACAGGTCCAGCTCCTCTCTGGTAAATTTTAAATGAATGTGTGGTTAGTTTGGTTATTCATGAAAGATACGTTGCCCTCAACTTTAAGGCTTTAGCTGAAATTCCAATGCTGAGAGAAAGGTTTCTCAGAAATCCTCACACAAATTCTTTCTGTGAATGGCATCTCTCTTTGCAGGATAAAAAAAAAAAAACATCAAGCTGAAGTGACAGAGTGAGCCGTCTACTTTAGTTACCTTCCCACCTCTACCGGGCTTGTCTTTGGCTACCAGAGTTCTCTAGATATGAGAGTTCTCATGCCTGGCTCTCTGCTCAGAATCCCCTGCTCTGAATAAGTGGGCTCTGTTACAGGACGTGGGTAGCCCGTCCACAAAGGTACACCAACCAGCTTTCAAGGGAATTTCAGACCCCAGCGGGAGTCTTCAAACCTTTATTCCCACAAGATAGTGAGACATCATCACCTTATAAAAATCTGTGACTTAACATATAAGAAATTGAAAATCTGCCCTAGCAGCCTTTGTGAGCTGATTAAACATGAAATAGTTCTCCTAAGCCCAGAGAACACCATGAGAAGCAGTCAGCCCAAGGCCGGCCAATCTTGGTGATCCCATCTTGGTGATCCCCTTGTAATATGCTTGAGGGGAAGAAGTTTACTTTTCCAGGCTCGCTTTTTGCCTAGCTCACTAGCTCCCGGTGTTTATGCGACATCAAGAAGCAAAGTCAAACTTAATGTCACTCTCCTCAAAGAGAAGTCAATGGCCAATCTGCCAAGGAGTGTGTCTGAAAGCCAAATGCAGCCGAATGCAGAATTTCCAGAAATTCTGCTTCACTCACTTGCCTGGGGGTAACGTGGTGAATCTGACAGGAAAAACCAAAGCCTGCCCAGGCTTACTTTTTTTTTTTTTATGCCTCAAAATTCTTTCAAGCTAAGAGAGGGTGGTGACGCACCACAAACACAGCACGAAGCTCGTCGGACCTTTTCTCTTTCCGAGTTCCCAGGGCTGGCAAAGCAAACAACCACGTGTTTCATTGGCGGATATCCATCCCGAACACTGTGGGGACCACGAGAAGGATATGGTGAGAAGGAGCAGGGAGAGGAGATGCACTTCAGCCCGGGCATGCCCGTAGGCCAGTGTACAGGCTAGGCAGGCTTCCAGGCGGTGGTGTCACAGAGGAAGAGAAGCAGCCAGGAAGGGAAGACACCTGGGCAATGCCCACCATCACCTAGGACCCCAGAGCAAGGGGTTCCCCCACCACTCACCCCTGCCCCTGACTAGTGACCCATCAACCACCAAGCAAGCCATTCATATGCTAGCTCTGCCCACGGTGCTGGCACTTGCTTTGCTGGCCTCTGTGTGCCTGTGCCCTCCAGAAGCCTGGTCTCCCCTCCCAAGCCCTCTCATTCCCTGGGTTTCACGAATCAACATGTGTTCCACCTGTGGAGCTTTTAAGACAGCAAAGGCTCAGGCTTACCAGCCTGCAGTTTGGGGGAATCTGGTCAATTTCCACCCTCACCATCCTATCCTCACTGCTGACGTCGTAGAACCGGGACGGTGCCCATCTGAGACGATGGCCTTTGACCCCATCGCCTCCTTTCAAGAGCTATTCCCTTCCCATGGCGTTCACAACTAGGTGGAGCTGAGCCCCACCAGCTGATGCTCAGTTAATACTTAACTGGGGTGGGGGATGGGCACCAACTAATCAGCAGGGGTTCTCACAGTAAACAGAGAACCTGGGAAGGTGGGTGCACCCTGGCTGAATGTGGACCCACAGGAAGGAAGCCGACACCAGGGGGGCGCGGTTTCTCTTGGGGAGCTCTGCAAGGGTCCTGCCACCATTCACAGTGAGAGGTTCCTCACACCCCACCCCCAAAGCCCGGCAGCCCTCACCCCTGCAACCTCGGGCAGAGATGAGCATTGCCTACGGGGGTACCAGAGGTGTCATGCCCACACACCTGGTCAGGGTTTTCTGACAAGTGGGTAGAACCTTCCCATGACTGAACGCTGCCGTGCCCAGAGACGTCGACAAGGGGATTTTTCTGAAGTCCGGTCCCTCCCAGAGGACATGCCTTTTGCCTGCTTCCATCGTACCACGAGCAACGAGAGAGGCCCAGGGACACCCAGGGCTCTGTTCAGAGGCAACCTTCCCTGAGGGTGGGCATTCAGCCCTCCCCGGGGCCCTGCTCGGTGCCCCCAGCGGCTGTGCCAGGTGCCTCGTTCCGTGGCGAGTCAGACAGATCAACTGGCATCCGAGGGAGAAACCACATCAAATAAAGATTCCCAAATAGCAACTCTATTTTCACAGGCAATGTGAGAAGCCATGATGCAGACACTAGCCATTGCCTGGAAATAAAAGCCGAGGTGGGGGGGGGGGGGGCAACGCATCGACAGCACCAGCTGGCAATCAATCTCCCTCTCCAGGGAAGCGCCTCTCCCAGCAGCTCAGGTCGGGCTAAACATACCCTCCACATCATTTAAACATAGGCTCCACCTCCTCGGTGCCTGGTACCCTGCAGCCCAGCACCACCCGGCATTCATCCCAGGGTCCCCATCAAAAAGTGGGGCGCCTCAGCTGCCCCGCACCCCCCTTCTGCGGGATTTCATCAGGACACTGTAGACCGAAACATTTCGGCAATCTTTTCCCTCCCCAAAGGGAAAATGCCTGCATTTCCCAACTTCCCTTTACCGTCAACTAGAAAAAGAGCAGAAAGGTCCCCGGGAGGGCCCTCAGCTGAACTGCGTGCGACACTGCAGTGCCAACCTGCTCGGGGTTTGCCACAGTCTCTTACAAACGTTCCTGCAATGCCGGGTCAAAGACTGGGGGGAGGGGGCTGGGGAATGAAGCCACAGGGGTCAAATCCCCCAGGAACCCACCGTCTGCCTATGGGGAGAAGGGGATTGCCAGGGCCATCGTCGGGGGGGGGGGGGGCAACAGCCTCCCCAGAGACTGGGGATCTTTCTCCTTTAATCCAGCACAGCGCGAGGTCACTAGGGAACAGTTGGAGAGACCCAGTCCAAGAGGAAGACGGCTGTGTCCATTCAGTCAGGGTAAGAGAGCCATCGCAGGCGCGAGGATCCGGCGTGGGCTTGGCACCGGGGCTCAGGCCTGTGTGCGGAGTCAGAGGCGGCTGTGCACGGGGCACCGCAGACCGAGACAAAAATCAAGCAGTCACGAGGAGCCCCAGATGGGAAGAGAATTGGTGTTTCCGTGCCAGTGTTGTTGGAAGAATGGGCCGAAGTCGAGGCAGATTTCCAGAGGCTGTGGCCGCTCGTCACAGTACCTCGGGCCTCCGCGCTCAGAAGCCATGACCCATCGGTGCAAGAGAAAGGCTCTGGGCCATGTTCTTCCTCACATGTTATCCGCGGAGGATAACCAGGGAGCCGACACTGCGCTCTGAAGAGGAGGGCCTTCCTCTGGCAGAGGCCAGCCAGGCTCTGAGACAGGCCCGTGACCACTGACAAAGCGGAACGGGGTTCCGACATGGGGCAGCCTCGGTCACACTGCAGCAAAACAGCCTTAGCCCTGGATGAAGGGTGAGGCAGGTCAGAGAGCAATCAGGGTCGGAAACTAAGACCCAAAAGGCTTCCTTCTCTTATAGCACAGCTCTGGCGCCTGGGCTCAGGCCAGGGCCAGACTGCGAGATTGCGAGACGCGCAGGTCCAGGGGACCCTGGCTTCCCCAAGCCAGGGTGGCTTGGGCAGCCATCGAAGTAAAAGGGCAGGTGTTTGTGGATGCACAGATGGGCTCCTGGCTTCCGGCCTCTCCCTGGCTTCCGGCCTCTCCCAGGCAGAGCCCTGAGCAGAGGAATATCCTAGGGCCACATGGCTGGGCTGGGCAAATGTGGCCGTGTCTTCCCTCTGCTCCTGCCGCTCAACCTGAGGGCGCAGCTCCAGGCAGCATCAAGGATCCCTTTCTAAGGAATGTATCCCACAACCCAGCTCTCCATCAGAGGCTCGTGACGTCACAGAACTCCAACGGAAAGGCCCTCGCAGTCCATGCACACACTCCCACCCCGGCTCACGCCTGCCCCCACTCCAGACTCGCCCCATAGCTCATCTAATTAAACCAGAGTCTTACTCTAGTCTAAAACTAAGCCTGGCCTGAGGAAGGAAATGGCTGCATCGTTTCAGTTGCCCACACTGGGCCCTGCCAACCCCGCACACCCCCCTCCCCCAGGTAAGGGCTTAGGTCTTGACCTCCTGCTTGTCGGATGCCAAGGGAGGGTGCCATCCAGGCTGCAGTCCCTGCTTCAATGCCAGCGCCACACGGTGAGGCCCACCCCAAGGTCAGTTCACTGTCATTGTGAGTGGCCCATGAGGGCTCCTGCCTATGGCGTTCCTAACCCAGGTCCTGTCTGCTCTCAAGGTCCTAGAGTTGGGTTTCAGTTTCTCCTTTGTACCTCCGGTCCCAAGGCCCTGGTTCTGAGTCTCCCAGGTGTCCTGTTTTGTTCTTCCAAACTTTCCCTCACCCCAGCACTTACACACACACACACACACACACGCATGCACACATGCACGCATGCACGCACTCACACATGCATGGCAAAGACCCTGGCCTAACCACAACCTCACCAGGGTGGGACAGTCCAGCCACAGGTATGATCTGCTAGAACCTTGAATTGAACACCATCCCCCCCCCAGCATTCCCTTGGGCCAGATCCAGATCTAGAGCAGACACCCCCCTTCTCTGGACTCCTTTCCTGACTCCCCACTTCAGAAACATGACAGGCTTCTTCACCCCTGGGCTGCAGAGGCCCCTGTAGCTTATCTCTAGGAGAGCATGTCCATTATAATTGTGCTTCCAAGTGGCTATCATGTCTGGCAGGCCGTGACCTCCCTGAAGGCAGTGACCATTTCTATAGAGCTTTAGTGCTAATATGGTACCTAGCACAAAGGAGGAGCAAAACAGATGTCACTTGAAAGAATTTTGGATGGATGAATGAGAAAATGAATAGTAGTCAGCCCACCTGATAAGCGTCCCCAGAATGTCCATGACCAAGTCCAGCTTCATGATGAGAGGTGTCCCTCCCAGGAAATCTGAGAAGCTATGCCTACACCGAGCTGCATCTCAGCTGCCAGGGCCTGTTGGTTGCTGGACTCAGTACTCTGGCATCTCTCCCACCCTCATGGTGATGTTGGTGGTAGAAAATCCACACCCCCACACACACATACACACACTTTGACCATGTCTCAAAGAAAATCAGCTGTTGGTCACAGTTACAACTTCTGACATGTATCACATGTGACAGTAAAAACGGGAAGCATTTTCAGATTTGCATGGACAAGAGTCTTATTAATTAGCATTCCAGGGACAACTGACCGGAAACAGCCATGGAAGAGAGGTCGAGTCAAGAGAGGCACCTGGATACCTTATCCAAGTTAACAAGGAACAGGAACCTTTCAAATTCTTAACCATTGAACACCAACAACAGAACTGGCACTTAACCATGAGTTTTGTAGAATTGTCTGTAGAATGTCTCATTGCCTCATGAAAGTAAACAGATAAATAACCAATGAACTCGGTTCAATGAGCACTTGAATATTGTTATATGCACCAATGCCTTCAAACTGAGGGGCTCTTAGTTCACGTGAGCTCAGGAAGAATCAGGGGCACCAGGCCAGGGACTTCCACCATGATGGGATTATGCAAAGAGTTCAAATATTCAGTCCTGTCATATGACCACCCAAGTAGTTCAACACTTCTGTGTTCAAAGCTTCTTCTCCTTGGCCAACTCTCATATCTAGGAGTTCGCATGTCCTGCCTTGAAGGTTGGGAGAAAAAATGGTATCCTCTCTGATTCAGGTCCTTGATAGCTAGTGCCTCACAGCCTGATCTAGCCCTTCACTCAACGGGTTTCAGTAGGGAGTATTCAAGTTTTACTAAAAATACCAAGAATCTGTAGACAACTGGCACTCTCAGACAGCAATGGTGAGAGGAGCAAACAGAAGAGTCTACAGAATCCCCACCCCAGAAGAAAGCAGGCAGCGGGTGTGTGCTATGAGACGTGGCTTTTCCAAGGGTCAGGGACCCGGAAGAGACACCGGGTACCAAAAAACTATAATCTCTGACAACTCAAGTGGGATTGCCTTCTGGGAGCAGTTGGGGTCAAATTCAAGCATGAAGCATTAAACTTGCCAATAGGAAGTATCCACAGGGTTTCTGAATCAGGTCCCCCAAGTCATTCAGACCCTAAAGAGCACTGTGTAGAAGGATGAGACTTCTCTGGCTATCTCTCCTACCTAGCAAGTCTAGCAACTCATCAGAATTTGACCTTGGCATTAACCTTTGTTATGGCATTCCTTGTTTCCCAACCATGAATCTGACTTTATCTCTCCGGCATTCATGTAAGATTTATTCATGAAGTCGCTCCTCGAAGACTCTGCTACTTCATGCAGCAACCATGGGGGAACAGGCAAACGATCCTCTTTCCATTCATTTTTTGTTGGAGCTCTCCCCCGGAATCACACCAATGGTGATCACCAATGATCACCAATGGTGATCACGCCAACCACGACTATCTAGGAATTCTTCAAGCTCAACTTATCACATAGCAAGCACATCTTCAACCCTTCCATCCAACAATCTAGCTACCCTTTGTGCTCCAGGCACAGTGCAGAGACAGAAGGCATGTTTGGGTGAGAAAGTACAAAATATCATTACACATCCCACAAACAGCCCACCTGGTGTTGCAGGAATGAACTTTTCACATGCTCGCTGTGTTCCTCTGCCCAAAATGACCCTTGCAACATTACTTCAGTAGCACCCCAATACTCCCAACATCATGTAAGTACATGGTGAATACCTTTCAAGATTCCTAAACACCTTCTGGTGTGCAAAAAAAAAAAAAAATGTAAAAAACACATCATGATCAGTGGGTGATCTTCAAAGGCCCCCTAAATACATTGAAATTATATGCAACATTCATCCTCTTTCTGCACAAGTGACCTATCACAGCTTTCACCAGTTCACGAGCATCAAAGACCAAATGAAGATATACTCCAGTGCTGGAGTGTGTATTTTCCAGGGAAGTAGAATTACTCTTTGACTCTTCATTGAGATAAACACCATGCTCATGCACCAATGCAGGAAAACCACTGGCAGGAGCCTTTGGAGGCAATGAAGGCCAAACTCTTACAGCTTTCCAGTTCTTTCAATATCCTTTGCAAATGTGCCTTGTTTCTCTCTAGGCAACTGTGCCTGACTCACCAAGTTTCTCCTCACTGTCCACACATCCTGCTGACCTTGTCAGCAAGGCAGCTTGTCAGCAAGGAAGCTTCTTTCCCCAAAGGTACCACAACAAGCTTTGGTGTCTACTTCTACCAGAAAGGTACAGAGAAGACTAGCTTTTTGACGCACCCTTACCCACTTCTGGCACACCTTTTCACCAGGAAATCCAGAAACTTGTCTGTTTTGCTCCTACCAGTAGGTGGGTAGCGAAAAGTTGGGGAGGAGGTGTACACTCTGCCATTGTACGTGTCTATGCAGTTAGGTGCCTTCCTCTGTACGTGTGTAAGAGTGTTGCAAGAGCACCATACTGGTGGTGCCTCCAGTATCACCCTCCAGCTTGGTTCTGCCAAGAATAGACTGTGCCTCCTCCCTTCTTCTTGTGGATCTTGAATCCATTCAGGACCCAGTGGAATCTCTGACTCAAGAGCTACAGAAGCTCTTGCCTTGCATGCCCTCTTGGTCTTGGGCCTTGTAAAGAACTCTCTCTAGCACTTTGACCTTGGACTTCCCCTCATTGTGTCCAGTTAGACCCCTTCCACCCCCTATCTCCCACCTCCTCAGATCTGCCTATGACGTTTCCCATCATAGCCATAAGTTTCTCAGCTATTTGGGGAAAATTTGGGGGGCAAAGAATGGCACTTGTAATTCAAGCATTGCTTCGGGCAGAAATGGTTCATATTTTGCTACCTGAAATTCCTAAAAGCAAAGAAACTATGGCGTGGGAGCATTTTCTCCCTATTTTCTCCTGGGAAGTGGTACCCTGGCCCTCATGAAGCCACACCTCCATGAGCTTGTGTCTCAGGAAGCATGTGTACAGTTGAATGAACTGACATTGTGTTCACAAGATATGGTCACAAAGACAAAGATGTGTGAGTGGTGGGGGAGCTTTAACTTGACCCTGGGTTTGACTTCTCGCCAGCTATTGTGCTAGGAGAGTTGAGTCACCAAAATCTGGATCCCCCTCATAGGCCCTGTTTGTCAGGTCCACATAGTGAAAGGACAGTTACATTCTCTCTCGGTTCGCAGCCCTCCTGATCAATACACATTTTCCACAAGGCCCTGTTCATTCAAAGACTGGGATGTCTTACTAGCCCAAGCAGAATTCTGGTTGAGTAGCAAGTTGAGCAACTTCTTTACCTTGGGGTGGAAGGAGTGAGGAGGGTGGGAGGGCCTGCTTTTGAGTGTTGCATTACAATATGATAATGGAAAGTCAGAGTCAGACCTGGCCACGGACACAGAGTCAGATGTGGACACAAAGGAGAGATGTCAAGTCTCAGCTTCATTCTTTCCTTTCCTCACGGAGGAACCATTGTCCCATTGCTTCCCACAGCACACACACCCATTTAAGTGAGAAGACAGCTCAGTCCCTAGTCCTGAAAGGTAGTGAGTGACACAGGAAGCAGAGAGGTCGTCGTCTGGGGGTTGTGTAACATGGGGTAATGAGAAGGAGGGGAAGGAGCCTCTTCTAGAAAGGCCAATACTCTGAAGGAAAGATGGCTGCACTGGAAGATCCATTTTCTTATTGGTCAAGAACTGACCCAAGGCCATGTTCAACTGAAGGCTTTCAAATTTCCTCAACAAGTAGCAGCCTCACCTCACAGCCACTCACCTCTCCCAGAGCAAAGGCTTAGGTCAGTCTTGTAGGTTACCCAGGAAATTCCCAGGCTTCTCTGATACTGGCAGAGTGGGCAACTGGGTGCTTTTATATGTTATATGTTTCACTCTACCACACCCACTCTCAACACTGAAGAAAGAAATTCCACTGATAATAATTAGGAAGTCACAATGGCTTCTGCCTTCTAGGCAAGCAGTACAATCCATCTCTCTGAAGATGGTTTTGCTGCTCAGACAACAATTTGATGGGCCCCTTGGGGTGGGCTATGAGGCCACCCAGGTGGTCTAGATGGGTGTGATTAAACCAAAGTGAGCTAAATTGCTTTACTTAATACAGTAGCGACAATTTTGGAGTTTCCTCCCCCACCCCACAGCCTGCATGCTATTTTTACTTTCCTCTAGAGAGTGCCAAAATAGCATCTGCAGAGTCAGTGCCAGGCTGACTAGGGCAAGGGCCTCCATTTTTCATTGAACATCAGTTTCTGCATCTGTAAAATGGAAATAAATATTCTACCTGGCAAAGTTCTCCTCATGAGAATGGAAGAATCTATGTCAAGTACCCAGTGGGACATACCTGCCCTTCCTTCTACCTCCCTCCTTCCCTCCCTCCCTCCTTCCAGAGAACCAGACTACTTCACTTTATTCTTTGACATGAGGGTCATTTTCTAATTTGGGGAAAAAAAGGAGTGCTCGGGAATCTACTATTGTTTTTTCTTCATCTCTAGAATGTCACATTCCATTCCATCCATGTATATCATCTAGGAGGAGACTTCAAGCCTCCTAGCAGCGGTCAATCAATGCATGAGCTCATGTTCCAGTCAATGGAAAGTGTGTTGTCCAGCCTGCCCTAGCTGTGCCCTCAGTAGCATCTGGACTTCTGGTGAGTTTGCAAGGCAGCAGATTTCTCATGGGTCTGCGCCACCACAGTGCTTTGTCTCTGGGGACCTGGATCACGACCTCTCCTGGAAGGGGAGTCAACAAAGACACCAATTTATTCTTTAATCATCTGATGGTAGCCCTTTGCAGCTCTAAGACCTTTGGGAAGAAGCCCTGGGGAATTTACAAAGTCGTGAAAATTGGAAGACCAATGTTGTTCCCATGACCCACCAATTGCTCACTGAGAACTCCTGGCCGAGGCTTTTCTTTGACAAACATAAACCATATTGAAAGGAACACAGAGGGGTCCATTTGACAGGGAGTTATTTTAAGCACCTGCTTTCTCTTGGGGGCTCGGAATATAAAAATGAATCAAACAAGCTCCTGTACTCATAGGGTCACCAGGTTCTTAGGAGAGACAAACAAGTGAATAAGTATCAAGACTGAACCAAATACACTAAGAAGCAGAGAATAGGACACACTTATCACCAGAAGACTTTCCTGAGGTCAATCCAGCAGACTCTTTGGTACCAGACTACTTTTCCTTAGTCTTTCACATAACCTTTCAGCACTCAAGGCAATATATACATATGGCCTTCACCAGTTCAGTAAATCCATTTCATGTCCCAGTCCTCCCTGTACCATCAACCATTGCTGTAGAACCTATCAGTGCCCAGTGGGTTGGAGTCTTCTATAGGTGGAGGGGCAATGTTTACCTTGACTTGAAGCCAAAGAAGTAGGCCCAGCAAAGCGAACCCAAGCAAGACTCGACAAACCAAATCATCAACCATCACACCACGTACCCACAAGGGTGCAAAGTCTACAGGAGCACACATCATACACCTCCTAGACAAGCAGCCAGAAGCAACACACCAAAACCACAGAGCAAGTCCAAAACTCCATAGACAGAGAAACACTGTCGGAATTAACCCGAGCAAACTAAACATAGGAACAAGAGGCCAACCGAGGACACCACTGTGCAAGCCAATGCATTGCAGCCTCCATAAGACACCTGAGGCACTCAATCGGTCATTCGACAAGCGACCAAGCAAGATGACAACTTATGGGACAGATCAGGTTCTTACATTCCCACTACTTGGCACTGAGGTCAAGTCACCTCACCTTGACCCCCCCACTATCACACTGAACTGCTTTGCTGTCCCTTCTACCTGGAATGCCTATCTTGACCTCACTGAAAAGGTCAAGCTTTCAATTCCTGTTCTTCTTCATGATAAAGACCTTTTGGACATGTTAGGGGGGGAAAAGGAAGAAGCAGCAAAAGAGAATAGTAAAGATCCCCCAGAGGAAGCGATTTCTGAGTTTCACCATTCAAGGGAAAGAGAGTTTTCTAGAGACAGAAAGTTGGGCAACATTGAACACAAAGAAAATGGAAGGTCCCGGCAACCAAAACAGTAACCAGCACACATGCAGGAAGTGTGAGGAAATCACACAGTGACAACCCAAGGGCCAAAGGGAGCAGCAAGGAGACAGGAAGCTGGGCAAGAACAAGGTCTCAAGATAGACCAAGAGTGGCTAACCACATAGCTGAAGGTGTCAGACAGAGTCAACTTGCAGCTGATGCTTCAACATACTGCCTGCATTTCCGTCCAATGTGAGTCCAACGGTGGACCAGAGAAACCAGGTTTCATTTCCAAAGTTTGATCTGTCTCCGCCAGCGCCTGGACCAGACAGTGGCACCAGAGAGTGGTTTCCTGGCCTTGGAAATTGTTTCTGCATCCAGCAGGTCTTCTCGGGAAACCCTATCTGTTAGGAGATGTGGAGTCTGGGAGGAGGGTGGAGCCCAGTGCTCTGTGGGAAAAAGCGCCCTGGAAACCTTGCTGGTAGGAAACAAGTTCAACACAGATTCCAATTCTCTGAATCCACTGATTTCACTTAAAAGTGGAAGGTGGGTGCGGACGCAAATAGGAGGGGGGTTTGGTGTTGTCAGTACTCGGAAGACAGGTAAGAAAGCCCCTCTCTCTAAACTCAAAGGACTGGTTTGAGCTTGGTTTCTCTCTTCCTCCACACTCTGTAGTGAATTTTCTGGACTGTCAACATTTATTCCTAGTTCCCATTCCCTGCTTTCTTTTCTGGGTAGGGCAGCCCCAGCTGTCCATCTGTCACCAACAGTCAGTGTCACCATAGGCCAAGGCTACGCCCCCTCAGCGTCCAAGCAAGCACTACCACAAAAATGGGCTTCACAGTGTTCCAGAGGGGACGTGAGTCCATGCTCTTGCCCCTGCAATCAAGCCTCTGCCAGCCAGGGTCTCCAGTGAGCTGGCCCCTGTGCCCACCTTTCCCCAAAAAAGGCAAGAGCTCATAATGGAAATGTGTCATCTTAGGAGGTTTCCGTCTAGCAAGATATTCGGGTCTATGTCCCTATGCCCTCATAGTTTCTCTGAGAGACACAAGAGACCCTCCTAGCCTATGTCATTGCTTCAGAAATTGTGTCACCAAGCCCTTACTAATCATGAGCACTCAGTGGCAACCACTGATGGGAACAAGAGGAGAGCTGTCACATGACCCTGTGATTGAGATTTTATGGCTCATCTCCAGGGATGGGTAGCCAACTGTGTGTCAGCAAGCTGAAATTCACTAACAAGGAGGCTAGGCGAGGAGGAAGCATGAGGAACAGAAATGCCAGGTGAAGGTTCCTGCATTGGCCGGAAAGCACAGCATGTCTGCATGGCCAGGCTGAGTCCTGAGTAAGGTTGGGTATCCTTCCCAAGGGGGATGAGAAATGCACATTCCCCTTGGAAGGGGAAGCCTGTTAGGGATTTCAAGAACCAGAGGAGCTGGTCTCAGGGGCCTGAGTGGATCCAACAGATGCACCATTAATGCAGACAAGCATCACAGGACAAATAATGTGGACAAATAGCACAGGACCATGACAGGCAGGGTCAAGACTTCGACATTTCTCCAGCGAGACCCTCCCTAGCACCCACGCCTTTGTGTTCAGCAGGAGATTCACAAAGTAACGATGCTCCCAGTAGGTTATCTGACATAGCAGAACAGTCCTATAGAAAGGGAGGGAGGCCCATTTTTACAGACTGAGATAAGAACAATTTTTTTCTGTAGCTTGTGTCTCTCCCTACGCCTTTTTAATTGATAGCTTAGTTTTTGCCCAGGTACTTCCGGGTAAGTTGTTTTGTCTTAGTATCTATCAGGTACTTCTAGAGGGAGGTGAAGAGCAGGAGATTCAGACATCTGAGGATTTGGAACAAAAAAGAATCTGGAGCCCAAAATCAATTTCAAAATCAACAGATGAGGTTGAGTGTGTAACTTTACATGTGCAGTAGAACAAGCCCCAAAGATAAGAAACCATATCAACCCATCAGTTCTACGATTTTCTTATGATTTTTTCTAATGGAACTATAATTATTTGGTGGACTTCAATGCTCCTGCAACTTGGGGGAGAGGGGATCTGGGGGGGAGTTGTAATCATTATAGCCATTAGGGATTTTTGCAATAATTATAATCATTGCCATTTCTCCAAGGATCTGTACTACACAGGGTGCAACCATTAAAACTTAAATAGAAAATAGTATTGTGGCTATGAGAACGTGCTAATACATTGGTGAATGCAAAAGCAGGCAAGAGGACAGGATGGTAACATTTTTGTTGAAATTAATATATGCATTTATATAGCTTTATATGGCAGTCTTCTAAAGGGAAGAGGCTAAATAGAAACCAAGGGGCACTATATTGCCATGTGGAGGTGACGCCAGGTGGTTTTTCTGTTGCTTTCCTTCCCCTTAATACTACTCAAGTTTAATGCTGAGCTTGTTTCGAAAACTAAAACAACTGGACTGTTGCTTTAACTGTGCCAGAATTTAGGATGAGAGAAAGCCATGGTATTGTAATTTTGATCAGAGGGGGGTCCTGAGGGCCCTTTTCCTCCTCCTTCCAA
Organism: Uropsilus gracilis; assembly: GCA_004024945.1. Classification (NCBI taxonomy): domain Eukaryota; kingdom Metazoa; phylum Chordata; class Mammalia; order Eulipotyphla; family Talpidae; genus Uropsilus; species Uropsilus gracilis. The sequence continues at coordinate 42,983 of PVHY01010638.1, forward strand.
GCAATTCCACAACAGAGTCAAAAGACGACTCAGACTGCATTTCATTGGTCATTATGAAACTGCCGGTGTGGGTATTTCTTAAGGCAGTGGCTCTCAGAAAAGCAGAGAGTTCCAGCATTTCCACAAGTGATTAGGTTCTTCTAGCTCAAGTGGGAGAGAGTGGAGAAGGCCCATGAAGTGAACATCTTTTTAAAAGAAGAAAAGCAGCCATTCAAAATGTTTCATGCCAGGCGTATGCTCTCATACCCCCACCACCTAGTAGCCTACAAGGTTCACCTGCATGTATGACAACCAGGGAGATGCTCATTCTCCAGCTATTTTCTTCACGTCCCACATAGAGAACGGCCGCACTCTCACCAGACTGCAATTCAAAGCAGAAAAGAAGGGCTTGCTGGTGAAGGCTGTTGGTGTAACCGTCCCTACACACTCCCCCGGGCCTTCAGCAGGAGACCCTGGCATGCGGACTACAGTATTAGCAGAACACCTTTTCCTTGAAGTTAAATTGCTCCACGCAATCCTTAGCTAATTTTAGGCCACAGGGAAGGAACAAAAAACTCCCTGATAATCTATGATTTCATAAAACACATCTCAGGGGAAAAGTGATGATGAAGGATTGAGAGAACCCTATAGTCTTGGTGGGTGCCTTCGTGGAGGAGAGGATCCATCCAGTATGGGCACAGGAGAAAAACACAGGAGAAGACTCACTAATCCGTGTCCTTCAAGTCAAGGAAAGACCTACTGGAAGGCTTCTGGGTGAACTTAGAGCTACTGGAAGAAGCCAGAGTGCCCGGAGGTGAGGGTGCTCAGCCTACAGCTGTGGGGGAGTTTCCTGCCCAGTGGGCACTGAGATGGGGCTCCAGCAAGGCTGGCAGTCGCAGCATCTTCAGCAGCTGTGGGGACAGCCCTCCACCCCCCAAAATAGACTGTTAACCGTTTTCCTTGTACTGCTGTTCGAGACAGTGTGCGAGCTGATCTTAAGACTTATCAGAACAGATTGTTGCTTCCTCCTTATTACTTATCCTGAAAACCCATTGGAAATGACCTATCTTAGAAAACATTTCGCATCTCTAAGTCTTAGCATGGAATTTACAGCCACCAAATCTGGTTTCTACCAGCATGTTCCCCTCTCTTTAGGCAGACATGTGCCATCTAAGCCCCTGAGAGATTGGCAGCAGGCTAGGCCACCAGACTAGGACACAAGGCAATTGTGACAAATTCCCAAAATGCCGGCCCCTCCAATGAGGATTCCCTTTGTCTCCCCAGGATCTCCTTCTCTCCCCTCTTTGAGTTCAACAAAAAGAGAACAAATCGCCTGCCAGTGCCAGCCTGGCAGTGCCAAACCGGAGACAGTGAAGGATGAAACAAAATTTGAAACAAGAGTCTTCTGTCCATGTGCCACGTCCCCGGGTACCTTGCAAACTTGAGTGTGTGTGTGTGTGTGTGTGTGTGTGTGTGTGTGTGTGTGTGTGTGTGTGAATCACCCAGGGCCCTTGGTAAAATGCAGGTCTGGGCTGGTGCCTGGGATTTGGGATTACTAATGACCAACCACATGCTATTCATGAAATGACCAGTCCACCATCCACCCATTGCGCAACAAGGATATAGAACTTTCCAGTCATGACATGTCCTGGCTCCTAGTTCTTGAGCTAGCCCTTCCAAGCCAAGTTTGCCAAGATGGCCATTGAAGGTAAGCAAAGTTTCTGCTAAAGGTAAACATAGTCTCACCCTTGGTCTGGGACCATAATGAAGGAAGTCCAATACATTTGTGTTCTGAGCACTGAACAAATGTGGGTGAAAAAGGAAGAAGGGGGGAGGGGCTCATGAGAGCCTGGAAGTGACCTCTGGGCAAGAGGTCACATTCAAGGTTCCTCCAGAAGGTAGATGGGTCACAAAATCAACACAGCATGTTCTTCCTGAAAACCACAAGAACACTGGCCACCAAAACAAGCCCAGAAACAGAACTGGAACAAAGTTCAAGTGAATTGATTTCTGAGGGGAGCAAAGAGGACCACCCTGTATGCGCCTCTGGGTAGCTACAGAAGTCCTTAGGAACCAAAACTAGGCTCTCTGTACCCAGCACTGGACACCAACCGTGGAAATGAACAGCAGAGAAGATTCAGTCAATAGGTTGCTGGACTCTTTCATTCCTCTTTTCCAGTGTTTTATGATGATAAAACGTACTTGAAGGATGCTAAAGAAACAGTGACAGACACACTTTTCCAGAGTGTAGCAAATATGCTCATTTTTTCCTGTGATTTCTGTTTCTATAAAATAGCTAAGCATGTCTGGGTATGCTGGGATCATAGCACATCGAGCGAGTTTAAAAGGGGCAAGGGGGCTAGACTCTCTCCCAAAGAGAGACTCTGTTGCCCATGTCACCCTATCTCTTGCCCCTGTGGCCTCTCCCAGTTGCTGGAATATTCTATCATGCTAGCAAGGCGTGAATCACTGACCCAAGAATCACAGAAATGCCATACCACGTGGACATGTAGATTCTGCCGGGCCCAAACATCAAAACTCATTTAAATTCCCAGTGTGACCTCCCAATTTACAAGTGTCACAGGGGAAAAATTAAGGAGCAAAAAGAGAAATTTTATCCAAAATGTGTACTTTTTCTACAACGACAGCGCAAAGAAATCAGCACAGTGCCTGAACCAAGTGTGGAAACGAAGACTCCCAGCCACAGGCTGGAGGGCCCCAGTGTGTCTCCATGACAGCTTCGGAGACCTTTCACTGTGTGGAATCTGGAGCTTCTGCCAACAAGGATGTTTCCCCACTGTCTGAGCTATCATCGCCACATGCAGCATCTTCAATCTGGCCAACTGGACAAGAAACTAAGAGTCAAGGTGAAGGGAAGTAAGATCCCAAGTGCAAGGCGTGTCGCCTCCTGGGGTTGTCAGGGTCACCTTTAAAATAGTGCTAGTCAGTGTGATAAGTGAAAAATGAAAAAGATGAATAAAGGGGTTCAGGTTCAGAATCCCTAAATGGTAGGGAGAGCAACAGTGTTTGGCAAGACCTGACCTCCACGAGCTCACATCTTGGAGAGATGATCTCTCCATCCAGATGTGCAGGAATGTGTTTATCATCATGGCTGAAACAATTAGCACTCTCAGTCCCAGCCTGGTGAAAAAACTGGAGATGTTTGAAATATAGCCAACCAAGAGCCAGACCTCCCCCCCCTCCTCCCACCCCCATCCACCCCCCGGCATCCGGACTTCGCCAGCCCCCAAAACAGCACCATCTCTGGAACATTGAAGTGCAGTCCCTGGTGATCTCTCATTACTTTTCCAACTCTTCATTCTTCCCTGAAGAATATATAACAGCCCTTCAGGGCCCCTCATCACCCTCCCCACCTTCCTCCCAGAGCCAGTTCTCCCTCCGTGGCTTCCCTTTCTGTTCTGGAAGGACTCATAGCGAGACTCATCATCAATCCTTTCCTGGTCCCTCCTGACATCCTCAGTGTCCTGGGCGCCTTCATCCGAGGCCCCACTTGTCCAGTAACCAAACTTAAGACAGGCCCGAACACTCCCTCCCTTCCTTCTGTGCTCATCTGCTGTGCAGCTGAGTGAAGCAGGAGAAAACACATCCTTAGGGCCTCTCCTGGGGTCTCGGAGTCCCCTAACAAGCCTCTCCCAGTTGCACCGCAGCTATTCCAAACCTTCACCACACTGATCAAGTCCCCATGGCTTTCCCCCAGCTTCCTGCCCTTTGCAGACAGTCGGCACCCTACCTCCCTGAGGAAAATGAAGTTCTCAAGAGACAAGCAAGACTGTTCCCAAGTGTCACTACACCGAGAGATGCAGCTCACTTCACCCTGTCTTCCTCAGGGAACATTATCTGCTTTTGTTTTTGAGACAAGCCCACCATCAGCATCCCCCTTCCATGCCCACTGCCCTCCTTTCCAGCCCCATGCCCTGTCTGCTCTTCCCCTATATTCTCAACCTTTCCCGTGAGGCCCCCTCTATACAACTGTATCCCCAGAGCTTGAAATGCTTTTGAGAAACCAAAAGTCTCCACTGATCTTCCTTTCTTGCTTGAAACTACATCACCATCCACATCAATTCTTCCAAACACTGGACTTAACTTGTTCCCTGCACCATCTCTGATTCACTGCAGTCAGGCTCCTTACTCCTCCCCACACCGAAAATGTGCTGGCCGAAGTGACAAGTCTCCTTCAAAAGGAGAAATGAGGCTCAATGGACACATGACCTTGTCTTGGGGGAATGTTCTACTCTTCTCTCAAAAATCCCTCATGCCTTCTTCTAGCCCTGGGTCTAGCTCCTGTGATCCCCGCTTTGCCTGCATCTCCCCCATGCCCAGACTGATGGTTTCTTCTTACTTTGGCATGCCCCCCAAGTTGTCTTTTCTCTTCCTCATGCTCAGGTAGAAGGCCCCCACCCACTTTCGTGACATTTTCTCACACACGGACTAATGAACCCAGAGTAACCAAGTCCTTTTTCTAAAAATTCCCCGGTCCAAGTTTTCAGAAGAATCCACAGAGCTCTCACTGCCTGACTGAGTCTTCCTTTCCCACAACTTCCAGTCTCAAAAAGAAACTCACTAAAACCGGGTGCACCTATGTGGAAAAGTTCTCAAGAAATTACAAAAGTTGAAGATACAGGAGGAGAACGTCACCAAAATATCAGGAAAGGATGGGACTGTTGAGGGTACAAGGTGAGAGCTTTGCTTTGGAAGTAACAGTTCTTCAGACTAAGAGAACAAGTATTTATTGAGTGCCTACTGGTGCCAACAAGTACTGATCATAATCATCTTGAGAGAGTTTTGCATTCTAGTGTTACAGAAGGGAAACAGTATACCAGACAAGGTCAATTACCTTTGCCCAAGGTCACAAGGCTAGCAAGTACCAAGGTCAAGTTTCAAACCCAACCTAGTTCTCTTCAAGATCAGTGTCCCAAGGCGCTAAAGAAACTGAAGGATCCTGAAGAGGAGAGAAATGGCAAGTTGGAGAGAAGGGAGACTGAGGACGCCAACAAACTTATAAATATTAATAAAAGAAAACAGAATGTCATTCAGTATTTTTATAACTCTATAAAAATGAATTCTTTGAAGTCTATAAAATTGTTTATGATTCAATCATTCTTTAATTTATAATCTTTGGGGAGATGATAAATTCTTCATTGTTACAATGAATTTTGAATGGAAAGCTAAGAGGGAATGAAGATGTTTTGTGCCTCCACCTGGGACTTCTGGCTATTTCTTTTCTACATCCACTCTTCTTCCCTCAGCACATGTTGTGGAATAAGGGAATATTCTACACTCCGATATGGCTCTAAGTCTTGGTACCCCTGCCATTCAATACTCATCACAGGTTCTCTCTGGGATCCTGGATATAGTTCCCCAAGGCTCAACTTTAGTCACTGTCTTTCACCCTCACCATTGATTTTTAAGTCTATCATTTCATTGGGCTTGTGGGAGGGTGGAGACGTAAGATGGTGCCAGAACTCCATAAAGTTATTTCCTTGACTTTTCCTCTAAACTTACTATGATTTCCTGTAAGAGAATGATCCTCCCTTCTTTTGCTCAACTTTTGAAATAGATACTAAAATCCAGCAAGGACTACCCATGGTGGGTAAAGAGTGATAGGTTGTGAGGGTGCATGAGTAGCAGGCATTTTCCATGAGGGCAAAATCATTAAAAAATCACTTCTCCCACAAGACTGCTTTCCCCCCAGGGGAATTAAAAGCTATGAAGCCAAGAACTTTGTTGGAATATTACAGTGAGAAAGGGGAAATTATCCTGATCAATTGTATCAAAACCACAATATTACTCTGATGACTTAAAGTTGACTTCCCAATTTAGCTTGGGTAGCTGTTCAATAAAAACTTCCATGGGGCACGAGTAGTTCAAACATTTAAAGAAAGGATACCACCTTGATGTTCTGCTTTCCTCTCTAATAAATTTCTCCAATTGATCTTCCACCAGGGCAAGAACAATGCTCCTTGTACCCCCTCCCAGCCCTCTTCAACCACAAATTGCCTAGAAAATCCAACTCCTCAAAGTAATCTTGCCCTCAGGTGTGTTTGAGAAGAGACTATCTGTTCCTCTCAAAAACCTTTGCTCCCCAAGTCATCATGAATTTCATATTGAAGAATGGGAGAGACCCCATCAAAACTACTCTTAGTGAAATGAGAGTTGGGTCTTCGCCTTGAGAGTCAAAGTGTCATCAGCCACACACAGAGACAAGTGATTGCTCTGCCTCTGCAGGAAGGCAACTGTGAAGACCAGCAGCCCAGAGGACAGTTTAACTGAACAGAATCTTGGCAAAGGCAGGGTGCTAAGAGACCCTGGAACCCAGCAGGGTGGGGGCTTGGGGAGCTTCAGACTTGCTCTCACAGTTCAAGCAAGCGCAGCCCCTTCTTCCCTAGCCACCACTCATTTTCTGATCTCCCACTTGATTAATAAGCCACTTATTTGATCCCACTTCTTCAACCTGCCCTTGTACATAGAAGGTAGTCAACGAACAGGAAAAGAGAGGAGGGAAAGCGTTGGGGGGGAGGGGTAGAGGAAATCGACACCTGGAAAGCCTCCACACAGACACAGATAAAACAAGGATGGATAACAGTATCTGCCTCAAGAAGATAACTGAAGGACCCAGAAAATTTGGTGGAACCTTGGAAAGGTTCAATGAGTTCAGCTCAAAGGACAAGATGTTGAAAATGTCCCTGGTGGTCAAGACAAGAAGGGGAAGCCTGAAGACAAAAACCAAGAGCAGTGACACCCCCCCACACACCCATTCTTTGTTCTCCTGAGGGCCAGGTCAAAAGCTAACCCACAGCTTGGCAAACACCTGTTGGAGATGGATACGAACACGAGACTCACCTTTCCAGTCCTGAGCTTAGGGGACTCGGCCTTGTGGGCGCTCTTGTGGCAGACAAACCCTCTGCCTCTCCTTTCCTATATTTGGGTCAAAGAAAAAACAGCAGAACTGCAGGTTGAAAGGGATCGTGAAATAGAAGCAAAAGCAAATGCAAGCAAAAGTTTGACCGGGGAGGCAAGCTCGACATTGCCGCAGAGAGGGCGCCTTTCAATGCTCTGCAGCCAACATGTTCTCCCAGAAAGGCTACTTTTCCTTTTCACGAAAAAAAGCCAAAATTCAGACTCTGACCGCCCATGGCCACACCCCCGAAATGCCGTCCACATTTTACCCCACACTGGAGTCCTGCACGACTCAACCCTCGGAGAAGGAGGTTAATGCCCAACTTCAGGCCTATTTCTATTCTTCATTCCACTCTTGTATGTTCTCTCTGAAGGAGCTTCGAGGCAGGCCTTGCCTGAAAAATGAATGACTTAGGGGAACAGTGCTGGCCTAGGGAGTCCCATGATGGGGAGAATACTAGTGAGATATGCTGCCTGAGTTCAGGAGTGAGAAGTCAGGGGAAGGAAAGGAGGAGGTAGCAGAGGGGAGGGGAAAGGGGGCTGAGAAAGAGAGAGAGAAGAACGGAAGAAGGGGGAGAGGGAAGGGAAGCGAAGGGAGGCATGCGTGCAGACATGCCAGATGGATGAGGCTGAAGAGTGCAACAGTACATAGGAAAAATAAATATATATATATATATATATATATATATAGTTGCATTCACTATGAGAAAAGACACGGAGCCCAAATTCTAAATAACATTATTTGGGTCTCAGGGCTGCTATTTTCTAGCTGGGTGAAGAAGTCCCTTTAACCAGAGGGTAGGAGAGGTCAGCTCCTGCTTCCTGTGGGCCAGTACCTGAGATGCTGACTGCCCCTCCTTCACCTGCTTTGGGGCTGTGCTCCCAGCTTGCATCACTCCTGTCACAAGGCCTCGCCATTCCTAGGACATCTGTGCTCCCCCACAGCCTGGAAGATAAAGTCCAAGTCCCTGATGTGGTATTAGCAGCTGCTGGGGGCCTGGGTCGCCACCCCAAGCCCACCCCCTGGGTCTTTCCACCCTAACAGCGCATGACCTGGGGGTCCCGGAAGCCACCCCTGCCTGCCTGTGCATCTCCACTTCTGCCCCAGTTCTGCTGTGCCCTCACGTACCCCACTCCCACCCACTTCACCCTCTGGCTGAAGCCTGCCCTGGCTTCTGGGGGTCTGGTGCCCACGGGGTGACCTCATGACCCTCCATTCCCACCCCCACCAGGCCCGCCCCTTGCATGGCCAAGGCCATACTCTAGACAGTGACTCCTGGG